>PJEX01000037.1:6927-225802 GCA_005350895.1 Colletotrichum tanaceti
AGAGGTATTAGTAAGTTAGCCTATAGGCTTACTATTATTAAGGCTAAGAACTATAAGCTTTATATAGGGATAGAGGTACTAAGTAAGCGCTAGAGGGCAAAAAAGACCTAACTATATCTTAGAGGGTTACTTAATACTGCTAAAGTAGAGGCACTATAAGTAGAAAAGGGTAGTATTAATGCTAGAGGAGAGAATAACCCTTAGAAGGAGGGTTATATAGAAGGTACTAAACTACACATACAATAATGTAGTAATTACAGAAAGTCTAGACATAACGTATAAACCTATAAAGTAGTTTAGGATAGTAATAAAAAAGAGGGTAATAAGTTGTTTTAATTAATTTTATACATTATAGCTAAATTAACTAATATAAAAGGTAGAAAGGTAGGGGAGAGGTAGCGACTTGCTATGACTAGCGACTTACTATACAGGTATGTTATAGATTTTAGAATTAAAATGTAAGGGAGGTGTTAGGCAATAGAGGGAATAGGAGAAAGGAAGGAAGAAAGGAAAGAAGTAGGTTATATAATATATTCTACTTAGCAGCCCTACTTTACTAGTCCTAAGATCTTAAGGTAAGGTCTTAGAGGCTTAATAATAGAGTAAAACTTCCTTATTTAGAATTTACTTTAATATAGAATATTATTTTTCTTATGCGTTAGGGTAGATAACTTAAAAATAAGTGTTATTGTTATTTTTCTTATAGTAAGTATAGAAAAACTCTCTTTTCTATAACTTAATTCAGTTACGCGACTCTTAATGTAGCATTAACTAAGTCTTCTACACTACTCTCTTTATCCTCTATTATCTATTCTACTCTCTCCTCTATTCTCTTTATTGTTATTATATATAATAGGAATTACCTATAAATATTAATAATTAGTAGGATGTCTAGTGTATCTAAAAGACCTTATGCTTCTTAAGGTAGTTAAGGCTGTAGCAGCTATACCTAGGGCTCTAATCCTAGTTATAATACCTAGAGCTAGGATACCTAGAGCTAGGATAATACTGCTAGTGCCTTATTAACTAGTCTTATTATTAATCCTACTCTTACTAGCAGTAGAGGTAAAGCTCTAAGTTTTACCTCTAGTATACAGCTGTCTACTCTAGCTCTTTACATAGTAAGCTACCCTCTAATACTACACTTAACTTCTGCCTTACTAAAAGCTCTAGGTACTCCCTACTAACCTTCCTATCTATTAGCTAAATACTAATTAAGCTGTTTGCTGCCTTACTAAGGATTATTCTAAGCTTTTTCTTAAGCCTCTTTACATATATATCTTTACTTTAAAGGATACCCCTTAGTAGTAACTATCTTTTAGTAAGTTACATTAAGCCTTTACTCTTAGCTTTACTTATTTAGCTCCTTAGAAGCGTTACTATAAGGATAATATCCCTATTAGTGTAGCTACACCTAACATTATACCTAGTCTGTGTAACAATATTAAGCAGGCTGCTTATAATAAGTATAATTTCTTCTATTACTAGAATTAATTTATTAGCTATAACAGTAAGTTCCTGTTTAATACTCTCTTTAACGCTTAGGCTAACTATACCCTTAGTATCTAGGATGTTATTAACCTATAAGAGACTAGGCTTAGCTAGTACTAGGACTTTTAGTATAAGTTCCTCTTTAGTAACTTCATTAGTTAGTGTAAGGACTTTACTATTAACTATCCTAAGGTCTTTAATCTCTTAAATGTAGACCTATAGAACAATAAGGTGTCTACTACTTTACTCTATAACATCCTAACTAATACCCTTAGTAAGTTAACTTTCTAGGTTGTCTAAGGCTACGTTACTAAGTGTATTAACTATAAGGTAACCTTTACTGCCTCTCCTAGTAACCCTTAGCTGTTAGTGTTCTTCTATATCTACATTATCTTTATAACGCTTACTCCTATAATGTTTAACCTTATCGCTAAAGAGAAGGCCCTTAATAATAGTAATACATGTAGTAAGAAGTATAACTCTACCTATTACATAGACATTATTAATATATATAAAGGTATTACTATCTACCTAAAGTTTACTAATATTAATAAAGAGATTATTACCTAGGTCTAGCCTAAGGCCTCTAGTTACTTTAGTAATATTAGTTGTACTAATAGGGTCCTTAGTTCTTATATTTAGGATAACGATAATAAGCCCCCTCCCCCCTCTCTAGGTTACGTTATATAGGCCCTAGTTGCAGCCTTCTATTCTCTACACGCCTCTAGCGTGCTAACTCCTACTACTAGTAGCTTGTCTTACTCCCTAACTAGAGGTAGTTATAGTATGCTTAGTGAGTCTGCCTCTAGTAACTTAATTACTAACTGCAACAGCAACCTTAACGATGTCTTTAGACTAGGTAACTCCTTTAATAGTGCTTATAATAGAGTCTTTAACGCTAAGAACTATATTAACCACGATTTAGACACTAAGACTGTTACTATACAGGGTAACCCTAGTTCTCTATTAACTATGCGTAGCGCCTGTTGTATAGGTAGACGTAGTTATAGCTGCTAGTTAGCTATATACTTAATTCTCATTTTATTATTACATTTATTATTTATAGTTAACCGTAGGTTTAATTAGTAGGTAAGTATCCTAGGGGGACTTAATAGATATAATACTAAAGAAAAGGGATTTAAAGACATTATAGTAGATAGAATATAGAAGTAATTAGTAGTGTACTTAATTTAAGCTTATACTGTAACGTTATTATTATTACTACTCTTAAGTCTTATCCTCTACCTTATTATCCTCTACCTTATTATCCTCTACCTCATTATCCTCTACATTATTATCTCTACCTTATTATCTACCTTATATCTAGATTTAGTATCTTTATTGTAGTCCTTATTCTATATTACAGTAATAGCCTATAACTAAGGGCTAATAATATTAATAGGTTCTTCCTTACTTAAATTATAGTTATTTATATTTTTATTATCTAATTAAGTGGTTTGTTGTAGGGTAGTAGTAGTATTAGTAGTGGCAGTATTAGTGGTAGCAGTATTAGTGGCAGCAGTGTTAGTAGCGATAGGCATAAGTATAGTACTATAGATAGCCTAGAATGAAGATAATATTGTTAAGTTAGTCTCTTTTAGACTTAATAGTATAGCTATCTAATAAATGTAACTTATAAGTAAGTACCTAAATTAAAGATATAATACTTATTATATACTTTTAGAATATAATATTAATATAATTTCTAGCTGATACCTAGGTATATAACAATACTGTTGTTAGGTAGGGGGTAATAGAAATAGAAAATTACTCCTAACGCTTAAAAACGCTTACAACGCTAGATAACAGCTGCTGAGTAATCAATAGTTATAGGTACGCTAATGGATGACAGTCATTAGCAGCTGTCATCAGCCGTTCACAGTAGTTATCTATCCCCACTAATTCCCAGCAAGGTACGTATAAATAACCAGCAAATTGTATAGCGCAGGGTAAAAGGAGCGTTCTTTTAGGCAGCTAACAGGCCCCCTCTCCCAAATGCTGTCAAAGACCTAGTGTTTCACCTCATTGCTTCACGTAACCTCCCAAGTTCTTCCGTTCCAGCAGAAGGGGTGTAAGGACAGAATTAATGCGCCGTCTGCACTAAGTATGTTAGTTATTATTCTACTATGCTAAACTAGCATAGCAGGATAATAACAAACACACTACATAACTAAACTCTCTACCACTGATTTAATCCTACCTATAAAGATATTATATAGCACCCCTACCAGCATAGACTCAACACTAGACACAGCTGCAGGCTAGAGGCAGGCGCAGACGCTTATACAGTTTACAAATTCATAGTTCTTCCCTGAATTCAAAAAGATCAATCCCAAATAGGGCGTTCTAAGCAACCCGTTCTACGACATCAACAACAGCGATCACTAGTGCCTGCTAGGCCAGATTACTGAGGTATCACTCCCCCTACGCGTCCAGCTTATTGTCCAGGACAGAGAAGAAAAGCAGTTTGTCGTCGCTTTTTACCCAGACAATAGCAGACGCTCACGCCACCGTCTAGAGGCTCTGGCCAAGACTCTCAAGGTAGGGTACACAATCGCAATTGTGTACCCAAAGCAGCATTGGTTTCTAGACCGCTCGCAGGGCGTCCGGGTGGAGGACCTTTCTACCTGTTGCGTAAGTCTAGGTCTTGTTGTCGTTCTTGCACGTCGCACTAGGGCTAGCTGGCTGTAGGGGTCAACGGCGCCTGTCTACACAGCTGTCGCGAGGCCTGCCTTGCCTTGATAATGGCTGTAAACTGACAGACTGCGCCCAGGTCTTCCCTGCTAAGATGGAGACGGTTTTCCGCACCAATGCTGAGGTGTGTGCTTACTACAAACTGCCAGGCCCTGTTTGGAAATGCCACACCTGTGGCAGGGAGGACAAGGGGCTTCACATATGTGGACGGTGCAAGTATTACTACTATTGCAGTACAGTAGGTTCCTCCAGTCGTCTGCCCGAGGGGGGGGGGCTCGTGCTAATGCGGACGACAGGAATGCCAGAGGGTCGCCTGGGACGCCAGGGGACACAAGCAGGCCTGCCGCTTGCTAAAGGAGGCTAACTTCAAGGCGTTACTACAGATGGGCGAAGCAGATGCTCAGCAGCCAGTCCGTTTTGTAGAATAGGACATCAGAGGGGCAGTACAGCAGACTTCGTTGCCCTGCGTCAGGCGCCGCCAGCAGATCAAGTGGTATTGCGAACGATGGAAAGGCGGACAGCGAATAGGGCGGGGGCCTCTGGCAGGCCTGACCTAGACGGCTATTCACTAAGTAGGCGTTGCCTTGGACTCAAGTGCGTGCGTGGATCATTGGGAAGGGTGCAGCCTTCTGTCTAGGTAGTTAGGCTTCCTTTCCCCTAGATTCGAGATTCGTCAAACAGGGCTTTTTGGTCTTGCATCTTGCATGTTGCCTTCTTCCCCCTGTCGCTCCTCCGTTCTTGTCGGGGCTTCTTGTCTCTGTAATCACCGGCATGCATCCCCTACGCCTCTATCCTTTTAATTATAGGCTTGCATTGCAGTCCCTTCTATCCTGACCTGGGGCAGTGAAGCCTGTAGGTATCTCTGTGTGATTCTGTCAGCTTCCCAGCACATAACCCAAGGAGGTTAGTCACAAACAGAACTTAGCTAGAAAAAACAAGCACAATTATCACCATCTTACAGGGGCAGGCACCCTTTTTCTGCCCCGTTGTACTGCCGAATTAGGCATAACCTTTGCGTTTAACAGCCAGGCGGCCGCTATCACCTTCTGTGCAGAGAGTTTGTTGTGCACTCCAACACACGAGTAATAACCGCTTGCTCGGATTGGCCAAGGTTCGTGATGTCGGTTTCGTCGTCAAAGTCAATATTGAGAGGGAGGCACAGAGGTTGGAGATGAATTTCTTGCCCGCATTGCTTGCTGTTTGATTCTGTTGGTTTGTTGATCGGGCGCATCGGAGTTAAGGGGAGGATCGGGTTTAACGGTGGACTGGGCCAGGTGGTTGACCCCACCTGGGTGAGCTGCCCCACTTTAACGGGCAGCCCACCTACCCACTCAAGTAGGTAGGCCCCTTGTTGTTTACTCCTTCCCTCTCCATAGCCAGCTCAGTCAATCGAACAACTGAAGCCATCACTACTTTTCGACGTTAACGTCCAAGCCCTTCCAACAGATCCTCACCCAAAATCCACAAAGATTCATGCTCACGATGACTTCGTCACCAGCAGAGTCCGGGAGACGCGAGATGAATTCGGATCCGGGCGGGGTGGGTCCGGAGCAGACCGGACCCGACGAAGGCCCCCGCCACAGCCCGCGCCAGAGCGACGACGGCCCCACACAGAGTGGCCGCGAGTGTTCCGTCTGCAGAAAGCAGGGGAGTTGGACGGCAGGGCACACGGCCGACGAGCGGTGCGAGGCGGGCGAACGACCCAAGGCCGGCAAGCACACGAAAGACAAAGGCAAATGCGCAGCGTACCGCGAACCGCTGAGCGCGTCCGGCGACGCCAACCCCTCATCCAGTAACGACCATGACAGTGA
Source organism: Colletotrichum tanaceti (assembly GCA_005350895.1). NCBI lineage: Eukaryota > Fungi > Ascomycota > Sordariomycetes > Glomerellales > Glomerellaceae > Colletotrichum > Colletotrichum tanaceti. The sequence goes on from PJEX01000037.1 coordinate 12,924, forward strand.
CCAAGACCTGTCCCCGTGCCTTGATGGGATTGCGATCAAAGAAAGGCTTCACCCAGCCGAGGCCGACGATGAGGAGGACGCCGTCCATCAGCCTGCCTCCTCCTTTGCCACCTCCTTCTTCCACGACACCTACGTTGATGGCGATGGCCCCGTTTGTGACCGCTACGCATCGGGCGCCTTCCAAGGCATCGTGCCTGATACCAGCGCAACAGGCTTTTCGACGGCGGGCCACTCCCAGGTGACCGCCCTTCAGCGGATTCAACCGGCTGAGGTCCGGCCCAACCGCAGGGTGCTCGTCAGGTTCGGCCAAGACCAGCCAGTTGAGTCCCGGAGCGTAGTCATCGTCGACACCCCCTTCGGCCCCATCCGCTTCCACGTGGTGCCCGTCAACACCCCCTTCATACTCTGTCTCACCGACATGGACCGGTTAGGAATTTACTTCAACAACATCGACAACGTCCTTTGCCAAGGGTCGATCACGGTTCCTGTTGCGCGGAAATGGGGCCATCCTTGGATGCTCCTGGGCCCTGTCGAGACGATCAGCACCGACGGCAAGCCGCATGACGGACGTCAGGCTACACCAGCTTTACAGGCTTCTGCACAAAACTGGTTCTACAATGCATGTTGATAGGGGGTGGAAGGCCGTCGAGGGACCGACCTTGCTGCTGGCTTCCCAGCTAGAAGCCCTTACTATAGATTGTTCCAGGTAGGCATGGCCTGCTGTGCGGAGCAGCGCGTGTCTGCGCAGTCAGTCGGAGAGATGGACGGGTTGCGCAAAGGGACGGAGGTAGTAGGGGGTGGGGGTTGAAACAGACAAGACAAGGAAGGGAGTCTGCTACGATATGCGCTGAACTGCCGTGCTGTACGTATGTATGCGCGTTCCATTGTGTTTGTCCGCGCGTGTACATCCATTCGAGAAGCCAGATGGTCTCTTGCCAACGTAATACTGCAACCGGCATTTGGTCGGAGATGCCATGTATCCTCCGTGTCCGCTCTAAGAGCCCTGTTGGAATGGGCTACGTGCGCGAAAGCAGCACACCCACCACCTTATGTACCTAGTGATTAGCTTTATTAGACAGGACCGACAGAAGACGGGTGGAAGTCAGCATGTGCCCTGCAACTGCCCTCTACGCGCAATAAGTCAAGGGTTCTTTTTTTTGTCAAGTGTTGTTCCCCCCCGATTCGTTGTCCTTACAGGGCGTGTTTGATTCCTTTAGTCTTGTCTAAATGTACGGTTGAAAACCAAACTAGTACAGCATAGCCTGCCTAATCCACCGCTGTCTCGCAGTCTCTGCCGCCGTGTTTAATCAACTGCCATACATGCTAACAAAAGCCACTCCTAAACCTGTAGAAGCTCTGACTTCCGGTCGTGGAGCAATCTAACAAAGTCGGCAGCAGCACCAACTGCTGATGCTGGTGAGGCAGCGAGCGCAGCGTTGGTTTAGAGTACTGCAGGTGTGCGTGATAACAGACGAGTAATGACAGATGAGCAGACAGACAGACGCAGACGCACGCAAGGTTGGATGGATTGCAGGTAGTGTGTGTATTAAAGAGATTGCAGCTGCAATATTTGTAAATAGTAAGGTACCTAAAGAAGTAGAGGTGAAGGGGAGAGGATATAAATGTGTGTGGAAAAGAAAGGGAAACAGAAGGAGGAAGAGAAGTCCGTAGGGGTTTTTTAGAAGCGGATGTGCATGTATTAGACTGTCAGTAAACTATAGAAGCGGGACTTTTAGAAAGCAGGAAACAGGTAGGGAGGTACAGAGAGGTAGGTATAGTATAACTGCCTTAGCCTTTCTTTCTTAGAACTAGGAGGAACACATCCTATAGCACGTTAATACAGCTAGCTTCTCCTGCTATATCTTTGCCTTACCGGTTTTGTTTTCTATAAGTACACATCACTATGTCATCGTGCTAGTTGCTTTTGAGGAAGGAGAAGCATAGCCGCATAGCACGGCACTGGCAAGCGGATGTCAATCGCAGTTAGATGAACTTCTATTCCATGGTGCTTGAAAAGGGTAGTAGGAACACTTCAAGTCAGCGTTCCAATCCCAGGTCAACTATCCCAGTCTCAATCTATCCCCTAGTGCGTTCCCCCTTTACAGTTGTTGCTTCTACTATGCAAAGAGCTCCTGCGACTAGTACACTGTTTACAACCACTTTGAAAATCACCAGCATGCATCTGTCGGTCCACTATTCAGACATCAAGGCTATTGACTACGTAAGTTAAACGCCTTAGCTGTTAGTCTTAGTATAACACCTTAATGTAGGGCATGCATGCATCTGATCGGCCTTCACATACATACATGCCGTGCCGTACCGTGCTGCACACTTACTGCAGATAACCTGTCGGCATAATTAAGGAAACTCGTCAAGTCCGTAGTAAGCACTAACCAGCAAAGAGCAGACCCACGTCTGTGTGCATTAATTGCGGTGAAAAGTATTGGTGTTACTAGCTGAAATATGTCTTGACAGCTAGAGTTGTAATGAAGTGGAATCTCTCTATAGAGCATTGCGCCTCTCCTAACCCTTATGCACGTCTGCAGTCACCTTACAGTTCTCGAGGAAATCGAAGACATTACATTTGCAGTTTAACTGAGTGATCTGATGTGTTCAAAATCCTACCTGGCTAATTTGGTGTTACTGGCCTAATGGTTACTACCTAAACTAGGTCAGGTTAGGTCAGGTCAGGTCAGCAGTAGCCAGCTACCGCGTAGAGAGCTCGACACAGGAGAAGGCTGACAGTAGCAATAGGATAGCACAAGTAGTCTAGCTACAGTCCTTTAATCAGGCTTAGGCTAGAGCCTAACCTAACGGTAGGCTAACTTGACCTTCCCCCGCAATAGTAGTGATACATGCATTTTGAACACATCTAGCCACAGGGACTTTAATTGAAACCGACAGCTACTGTGTGGGCTCCAACCGGTCAATTTTTCCAACAAGGAGGTTCGATACCCAGCCTATTTGCTTCTTAGCAGAGTATTGATTTTCTTGAAATAGGGACTAGCCATCTTTATCCGCCGCATACCGCCATTGCTGCATTAACGCCAAATCAACCATAACAACCGAAGCCTACACTCACAAGCCCCTAATAAATACCTAACTCTAATCCTAGCAGACACAGCAACCAACAGCGCTGATCTTTCCAACGTATGTGAAATGATAGTGGGAGGCTGTGTTTTGACTATTGGGCACAAGGTTGAAGCTCCGACAAGCTAAATATATACATAGTCTGATGGCTGCACCTGGATCCTCTAGAAGTGGCGTAATGCTTGTTCTACTGCGAGGTCGGCTTCCAAAATACGGCTCATTTTTTTCTACGCGTCTAAGTTCGCCGTTTCCAACCTTAAGCCCAAAGTGCCAAAGAACTTCAACGTCAGAACAACCACCTAGAAGTTCGCTTGGTGCTTCCCCTGCAGCTATGTGTTCACCTGAACCGTTCGATGAACCATCGCCAACTTCACCTTCCGCATCACATTGCTCAAAATGGCTGTGCACAGCATCGAGTTCTACAAGTAACAAGCACAGAGTCATCAACTAGGAATATCCCCCGCAGCTTCGACGTTGAATCATGTCTGCTGCCTCGAGCGCATTGCTAGCGCCAAGATTAATGCGGCCGTCAAGGTCCGCGATCCCTCGTCTGTCGACGTAGAAGTCAAATACTAGCTCTAACGCTACTGAAATCTTTGTCTATGTAAGTAGCACTGTTTTTGTTCTTCTGCTTGTGTGTGCTGAAATCTCGAGCATTGCCACACTCGATCTTTCCGGCCTTATCCATCAAGGTCGTGATGTTTATGCCGTGCTATACCTCGACCGGCACACCAACTTCAGCCAAGGCTCCATACATTAGCAACATTGTGACTGGACCTACACAGACGTCGACGTTGAGGGCAACATAGATGAGCACGTGAATATCTCCTTCTGTGTGGGTGGTCTATATCAGTTTGCCGACCGTTACGTGGCGCTACACTTTGGCGTTGCAGTTATAAAAGAGATCAAAGGCTGGTCGCGTCATGACCTTCGCAGCAAGCCCGCCTCCAGCATGCACCCCAGCACGCTGCTTCTCATGCTGAACGCAATGTGCTCGCGCTTGGGACGTCGCAGCCGGGCTCTATCATAGCTGGACGAATACATAAATGGCAATGCATGCATAGGCATGGGGTCGAGGGGACAAACTGGCTTAGGCCTGCTATGGTTGCGCGGTGAGCTTCGGAAGGGTGAATAATGTATTCTTAAGTTAACGCAGCTCCAACGCAGTATGACGGCTGTAAGCAGCTGCTGACCTACCTTCATAGCCTACTCTAACAAGTCATCTGCACGCCCTATAAGGGCCTCATAGGATTGATAGCAGGGGCCCGCAGTGTACTTTAGTAGGTAGGGGTTAATAGCTTTAGAATAGCGTATAAGAATAGGATATATGTTTGTTAGCTGGCAGGAGAATGGTGCACTTCGCAGCGGATCGCGCGGAAGGTTAGCAGCGTTAGTTGAAATACGTCTTAATCTAGAAAGAATGCGCCGGAGGGGATAGCAGCAATAATTTGCTATTTCCTAACGCTTGTTAGTCTTTTCTAACTGGGAAATCAATGCCCTGACTGTTTAGTGTATTGCTGCTACAGTGGGGAAGCAAAGATGACGGTCCAAATCCGCTTGAGAAATTTAGACCGTTTTTTTTGTTTACCCACTGTAGTGTGTGTGCAGTATTGCTTACTTTATTACTTCTATAGACGTTTACTAACAAATAGCACCTAGATGCTAGGTACGATTCCTATGAACTACTCACTAAGTAGGTACTTAGGTTGAACCAGTACCCTAGAAATATCTAAGGCTGATTAAGGTGTTTCCAAGACACTATTCCGGCTTAAATTTCATTAACTTCGTTAGGTCTATATCCGATTTTAAACTAAATCAAGTTTTTAATCTATCTAGTCTTTCAGTCAATTAAACCGTAAAGCCCAAGTTCTTAGGTTCATACTTCAAAATCTGTTAAGTATGTTGAATACTATCTATCGAATATTAATATTTAGGTCTTTGCAAATACAGCTGACTAGGGGGATCGCAGTAGATACACTCGATCGTATGAGTTATAGTTAGAAAGAAAATGAGGTAATAGAAGTGAAGTTAGTAAGATTAATGTAATCTTACTAAAGAAGTTAGACTTACCTGCTGAAGGGGTCCCCCTTATCGTTTTATAGCGCCTGTGGATTTAATAGCCCTTACTCTCTTCTAGAGTAAATTGTAGAAGCAAGAGGAAATACTGGCTTTTTAGATTCTATAATTCTTATTCTACTGTCGAGAATAAGTTTTAGAGAATAGAGGTAAAAGTATACCTATAGATTCTACAAGTAACGTTACATATACTTATTTAGAATAATTATAGATATTCTATATTGTAGGTTAGCTATAGTTTCTAACAGCTTTATATAATCTAGAGTAATTATAGAAGATAATGCGTTATTTAATTTCCTAGTAATCTATGCCTCTATGAGAGATTAAAGACATTAATTTAAGTTGAAATAAATCGTTTACATAAAATTGAGGTAAAGATAGGATAATGATACACATTACTAATATTTCTAATAAGTTCTAAATTTATATTATTACGCTAAAGAAAACCTTTGTATAGATAGGAAAGCTGATAAGTAATATAGATATATAAATACTATAGAGTACTATTCTAATGTATAATGTATATTTTATATAATATATAATGTATATTTTATATAATATATAATGACTATTTTATATAATATATAATGTATATATATTACTAATATATGTTTTAGTATACTAAGCTATATTTAAGCTTTATATAGGGTATAATTATTCTTATCTCTTTACTAAATAATTAAAGCGTAATAATATTTAACCTTTAATTAGATATTTATCTAGTTCTATTAGTCCTAATATACTTAACTAAGCTAAAAAACCTAGACATTATTTATCTATATAAACCCTTCTTTTCTTTTCTCTATTTACTAATTCCTTCTCATTCTCTATACTATAGTATACCTCAGGAAATAATAACTACCTCTATAACTTAATAACTTTACTACTTCTTACTCTCTTTGTAATATCTTCTCTTACTACTACTACTATTTACCTTACGTCTACTTCTAGTATTATTATCTTATAAAGGCTCTTATAAAAGCTCTTTAGGAGTAGGAGGTAAAGTCAGGTGATAATTATCCCCTTCTATGTCAAAGGAAAATTCATTTAAATCTAACTGTAGGTTGTTTTTACGGTTTTTAATAGGGATATCCTAATTAAAAGAAGTAGTAGGAGAAGGAGGAATAATAGTAGTATCAGTAGGGGAAGACATCTTGTTAGGTTGTTAGGTTATAAAGGTTGTTATTATTCTTTAAAGTATTCTATAGTATAGAGAGTAAGAAAGAATAAGTAAATAGATAGAAAAAAAAGAGGGTTTATATAGATAAAGAATATCTGTATTCTTTACTTAGTAAAGTATGTTAGTAGTTATATAACTAGATAGAAGTCTAGGTAAAACTTAAAAAATGTTAATTTTTAATTACTTAGCAATATAGGAAAGGTAGTGATATATGTATATAAAAGTAAAGTATACATTAGTATAGTGTAGTAGATATTAGTTATATATAAACTAGATAGAAATCTAAGTAACCCTTAGATAATATTAAGGTTTATGTTAGTATTCTTTAGAATCACGTGATTTTACATACAGCCTTTCAGTAGGGTAAACTATAACAATTAGTATATTTAGGTAACTATAGGTAACGAGTAGCTAGAAATAGGAGGTGTAGGGCTACTAGCTATACTTACATAACTAACTAGCTAGCTAGATTTATTAAAAGTTATAGAGTTTATTGTGTGACAGTTATGTAGTGATTAGTAGGTGTATTCTAATGTATGTGTGTAACTTGGAAGATCCTTATTCTGACCTTTGTGCTCTTATCCCTTGCTAATATGTGCCCTAACATAGAAAACCCTAATTTTAGGTGGCTAGATCCGTCTAGTTAATGCACCTAACATTGCCTGTGAACCATGTTCGTTCGGCAAGTCATATCTGTTTTGTTTTATTACGTTTCGCTAGCGGCGGACAAAAAGACATGGCGAAGAAGGTATGTAGGCAGGGATGAAGGAATTGAATTAATGAATTATAGTGTACATCATCTAATCCCCTGCTGCTGGATGGTTGTGGACGGTCTTGTGCCTTCTCCTGAGGCGTATCTCTAGCGACTGTCCTCTAAGTATCCCGCAAGTCTAAGGGTCTTTTAGTTTTGGTGATTTTTGTCTTGTCAGCAACATCAGGAGCTAACACTACAGGCCAGATTGCTCTTTGCATCTACAGTAGTAGTAGTGTTAGTTCATACACCAAGCCGGATATCTGAGCAAAGGAATCTACTGAACTGCAAAAGTTTGAATCAGCAGAGTAGCGTTTCCGTATATAGTCGAGTTTCTAGGCCTATTCAACCACATACGACCATACCCACTGGAAAACTCGGGATCCCGTCCGCTCTCCCATAGATAAGCCAGTGAGGGCCGGATTAGTAGTTGGGTCGGTGACGACCAGCGAATACCTGGTGTTGTATGTTTTTTGTAGCCTTTTGCTGTTCAAGACAAGCAAGCCACTTACATAGTTAGAATTAGACAGAAGCTACTTGTTCCTTAGAGTAGCATACGTGATATAACCTATACTCTTTGCTAGGTGAAGTATGTGTTGTAGGCTGGATGGCCACAACGTGTACTCGTTTAGAGAAGAGTAAAACAGGTCGTCTTAAAAGGACGTGTTTGAGTAAGATAAAAACACAAGAAACTTGAACCTATACCAAGCAGCTCCTCTGGCTCTTCCATGTTGTAGTGCTACTACTCCTGTCTGTCTTGCATCAGTGCCACCACCGATTCCATGATGCCATGTGCCAGCATACCCTTCACGAGACTCTAGGTCCCGCAAACGAAGGCGTTTATCATCCGGTAGCTCAGGCGCCGTCTTCACGAGAGCAGCGGCAACTCAACCTAGCCTGTCATGATGCATATGATATCGCTGTGTGTAAGGAGGCCATGGCGGCGTGAGCACTTGGCAATGTGGGTCGCCATCATGACAGGTTTCCTCCTCGTTGCCGGTGGTAGACTCGTGTTTTGGGTGCAAACTCTTCGGCGAGGAGAGTTTTGTTGTGTCACGTGTGCTACTCTAACGAACGAGTATCCGTACTATTAATCTCGGAAACCCCGAGAACATGGGGTCCAATGCTTTCCCCCTGCCATTATAAGCCTCTACAGACGACTAGGGCAGAGTTTAACAAGGAATAGCTATAAAACCCCTTGTCATCCTAGTTGTTATTAGTACCATAAATAATAACAATGTCTAATTGTGTGTTTGTTTTTGTTCTGCTGCCGTTCACAGCTATGCATTTTCAATTAGTCCTTACACTGCTCAGTCTTTGCGTCTTCTGTCTTATATCTCTTGCTGACCCTAGAGTACAACCGAGGGTAGAAACCTACTTTAATGTCGACCGTTCTACACATGCAGCCAAGAGCAAGACGCTTAAAAACTCAGGCTACTACCTAGTTTCCCTCAGCGCTTACGGGACACCCCTTAACAACTATTATGCCGCAGTCTGGGTATGGCGGGAAAAAGGCAACGACCAGCAAACGATTTCTGGCGCCGACGCAAAGACGTTTGAAAAATGGGTGAGCTCGTGGACGTCGAAAGGCTATGCCATGACGCACATTGCCGCTGTCACGGGGCCATATCTTCAGGCAAACTTTGCTGGTGTCATGGAGAAGAAAGACGTGGGAAAATGGAAACATCAATGTAATCTCAAACTACCGAGAGATTTCCATCTTGAATACGGTAGGAACCATCTGGTCAGGGGCTACAGCACCTACGGCACGTTTTGGAAAACCCGCTACTGCGTACTCATGCACGAGAACGTCGACAACGCGATGGAAAGCATCTTTTACAATCTTGGGTACCCCAAGGAATTCGACTTATGCTACGAGTCTGAGCTCAAGAAGCCTCTTTGGCGACCGGCACACCTTTATTACGGCAACGATAACGGCCTGATTACGACTCGCCCTAGTATGACGGCTCTTTTTGCGAATGACTGGGTTGGTAAGTGGGAGGCAATGACTGACCTCGGCGCGGAACAACTGAAAACGGCCATCAACTTCCATCAGCGTCAGGGTCTCCTCTACCCGATTCACATCAGTGGCACCGGCAGTGGAAAGAAGGCTCGTTTTGCTCTGATTCTCGCCGAGACCGACGTCCCCGAGCCCCGCAAGTGGACGGTAACCGGCAAGGAGGACTACGCAGGCATAGCCAAACGGTTCGACCCCGTCATGCAGGCCTGGATGCAGACGAACGGCGTTCGTCAGGCCCAAGTCGCTGCTGCTGAGAAAGGCAACATCATGTTTGAACGCGGCTACACGTGGGCGGAGAGCAACCGAGCCATTGTCCAGCCAGACGACGTCTTCATGCTGGCCAGTCTAAGCAAGATCTTTACCCACGCTGCTGTCTACAGTCTCCTTCAGGCTGGGAAGCTGGAAGGCTCAACTCGCGTTTATGATCTCCTTGGGTACAAAAAAGCCAAAGACCCCCGGACTCTCAAGACAACAATCGACCATCTCGTGACGCATCGCACAGGCTTGAACCGGACAAAGTCTGGTGATTTGTTGAGACGCTTTCGGCTCGTGTCCAGGCGCTTATACAACAATAAGCGTCCAGCAAGCCAACGCGACATGATTGAGTATCAGCTTACAAGACGGCTTGATTTCGAACCGGGTACTGAGCATGTCTATTCGAATTACGGCGCAATGCTCCTAGGCTACGTTGTGAGCAACATCACCGGGCAGCCATACTTTGAGTTCTTGAAGGAGAACATCTTGAAGGGTGCGGATGTGCGTGTCTACGCGACAGCCGCAGAGAAGCATACACATGATCGCATCATTCAGGAATCACGGCTTACCGGGCCCGACGCCGCGCACCCGGAATCCCTCAAAGAGGTTCCACACATATTTGGAGGCGACGGGTTCCTCAAGGAAGAATGCGACGCTACAACTTCGCTTGCCGCAAGCGCGAGCACTGTTGCAAAGTTCATCGGCTACAACGCCGTCTGGGGTATTGGCGGACGCCGGGTTGAAGGCCGTGGGGGATCATTGTCGGGAGCGAGGGCGTTTGCCAAGTCGAGGAGGTCTGGCCTCGATTGGGCCATCACCATCAACACGCGAGACTTTGTTAGAGACAACGAGGCAGCCATCAGCGAGGAAGACGTCTTGATAAGCAAGTTTGAGCACCTTTTGGCGATGCGCTCTCTGTAGTCCCAATCCTCCAGACTGCGTAGGATTCACTCGAGTGATTCGAGTCATGTGTAAATAAAACAGTTAACCTCACTTTACATTCCTCAATCGATGAAGGCGGATGGATGTAGTTATGCACGTATTCTTTTCGTCAGACCAATCACATAACCACAGAACTTAACAACTTCCTTACTCAAGGAGTAAACTACCGTTAAATAGAAGAAATTCCCTATAGCGCTTTATTAAAGCACAAACAAGTCAACAATAATTAAAGTTCCACAGTAGCTAGCTATTATTATATTAAAACTATGATTAATTACGACAACAAAAGGAAACAACAACAATAAACTCTACTGCTGTTTTAACTGCAGCACTCGCGCTTCTACTTGAACTTAGCTGCGTTCTTAATGTTTCTCTAGGATGTAAATCATTCTTCAATAGACAAAATTGAACCCTGGAATATCTAAATCTTTATAGAGGGCAGGGAACGCTAGCGTGAATCTACTGCAGGTAATTAAGACGCTATCTGCAAACCAAAATAGAACATACTAGCTAGCCTACTGAGCGGTAAAGAAGGGCTAACTGCAGGATTCTTCCTAGGCAGTAGGCTTATAGGGGCCTTTAGCTAGAGCCCTAGGCAGCGCCCTCACTTTACACACCGCACACGTATAACCTCCTACCATTATACAAGGTAAATCACTCTTGTGAATTGGACAAGAATACTTGCGCTATGTTGTCCAACTCGTCGTTCTCACGCCTGCGGGATTTCGAGCGAGTGTTGCTTCTCCCGTCAGCCATGCCACCGAGCATTGAACTCTTGTCCAACTCTTCACCTCGACGTGTTCGGATAGCAACGGATTGGCGATTCACTACTACGACTCTCTTCCGGATAAGAAACAACACAGTCATGTAGAGACAATGTTTAACCACATGCTCGCCAATGCATTTGGCTGCCCGCCAAACGAAAGTCGTCTCTGTGGTCAGTCAGCTAGATAGATGAGCCGGCTTCGCCAGTGCTCTACCTGATCTACACTGCGCCTGTTCATCTCATTAGGCTGTAACGCTCACATTTTAGGTACGCTAATAACTATGCTATGCTTACTACTAGAAAGAGGCTTAAGGATACAGCAGTAGCTGCTTAGTAAATACTTATAGACTCTATTATATAGGGCGCTAATAATAGGGTAATATTTAATCCTAATAAGATAGAGATTATCTACTTTACTAGGTCTAGAATAGACTCCTTACTAATAATTACATATAATAAGTAAGAAGTAAGGGTACCCCCTCCTAATAAAGCTCTAAAGTAGCTTAGAATACACTTAGATAGGTTCCTTACTTTTTATAAGTATATTAAGGTCTATACTATAATAGCTTAGTTAATAGCTAGCTATATCTATAGGCTTAACTATATCTATACTAGTGTTTTACTCTATACTATAAGGAGGGTAATATATACTATTATCCTACCTAAAGCTCTATTTAGCTCTAAGATCTAGTACTTTAGGGGGACTTAGCTTAGTATAAAGAAGAGAAGTAGAGCTTACTCCTATATTTAGTATAAGCTCTCTAATCTAATCTATAGCCTCTAGCTAGTAGTTAATACTATACTATAGAGGTATCTACTAGTATAGAAGACTACTTTAGTTATAGCTATATACTAGGAGTCTAATACTCTACCTATCTAGTTCTTTCTCTAGGTAGTATAATATAAGTATACCCTTTAGCTATACTAGCTTAAAATAGCTTACTTATTAGTTAGTTAGGTATATAACTATACTACTATAAGGAGGGGAAAGCTCTACTTTACTATCCTTACTAATATATATACTATAGCTTAGGATTACTTTAAGCCGCTCTTACTCTCTAAGGACTATAGTTAGAGGTAGATATAATATACTTTCTTCCTAAAAGCAGAAGCTATTAAAGTTTATAAAGTATAGGAGGCTTTACTACTAAATATATACCTCTAGGTCTATACTAATAGTTTATAACTTAACTTTTACTAAATTAAGTATAGGTATGTAGTTTTCTCTAGGTCTAAGGTTATCTATATAGAATACTAACCCCTCCCTAATATAGAAGTATTTAATACTAAAGCTAAAGGTATATATACTAGCCTTAAAGCTACTCTTATAATTACCTAATAAGTAATAGCTATTACTATTTACCTTAATAATACTACTATTATCTACTACTTTAATAGTACTTTACCTACTTTATTGTAGGCTACTTTTATTAACTTTTATACTTTAGTAAATATATCTCTAGTCCCTATTACTATTAAGTAGACCTCTAGCTATCTAAGGATCCTTAGTAATAAGGTAGCTAATACTCTAGTAAAAAAGGGGGCTAAGCTCTTAGCTTACCCCTACTTACTAATATATAGCTATATTAGGTAGATTATTTAATAAAGCTAATAAAGGTCCCTTAAGGCTTAGTAAGTATAAGCCTATCTAGACTACTATAGGGCTCTTAACCTTAACTTTTCCTTATAGCTAATAGTTAAGCTTACTAGCCTTAACTATTAGGATGTAAGGGGCGTAGCTATTATTAGTTAACAATAGGGGTGCCTTAATTAAATATATCTACACTAAAGAGGGGAGATAGAAGAATCTACACTCTAGCTACTCTCTAGGGGATAACTAGCAGCCTACTAGGTAGGCTGTAGTTAGCAGAAGGTTGTTCTATACGTAGGCTCTACCTATACTTATTATCTATAGTAAAGCCTATAACAGTATCCCCCCCCTTAGGCCCTAGCGCCCCCCTAGTAGTCTGTATATAGTCCTCCTAGGCTTATATATCCTCTACCTAACTTAAGGGTTCCTAAGTAGGCTTACTATATCTAACCTATTTAACTAACGCTTATAGCACCTTATTTCTACTATACTCCCTTATAGCTAGGATCTTTTTAATAGCTTATTTAAGCTTACCCTTAATATAAGTAACTAGTAGTAAGTAGAAGTTATCTACCTACTAACTAAGTAAGGGATTACTAAGTACCCTCTAGAGGAGATCTATATTAAATACTTTATATACTCCCCTTAGTATATCTAACTCTACTATATTAGATAAAATAACTTTTATAACCTTATACTTATAGTATAGCTAGTTAAGCTTTCTTAAGGGTCTTAGCGTTATTATATTTACTAGTAATAGCTAGACTATATCCCTCTCCTAGTACTACTTAGTAAGGCTTTAGTAGTAGTTAGCTAACTCTTCCTAGTTATACTTTACTACTATTATAGTAGCCTAGACTATCTAGATAGTATCCTTTTAATATTAGACTAGATTAGTAGTAGTAACCTCCTAGCTATCCTTTAGTTCTATATCTACTGTTAGGAAAGGGTTTATATAGAACCTATAGTCTAGGAAGAAAGGACTAAACCCTATTATAGTTACTATCCTATTATCAAGCGCTAGCTAGGTAGCTAGTAGGTAAGTATCTTAGTTATCTTATATAAAGTAGATAACTATCTAAAGGATAGCTTAGATCTCCTAGTTAAACTGTTTAGTACTACTATCTATCTAAGGGTAGAAGGAAGTACTAAGGAGCTACTAAGCCTTAGTAAGCTTATAGAAGTAATACTAGAAGCAGCTAGTCTAGTTACTACCTCTATTATCTCTATATCCTCTAGTATAACGCTCTTACCTAGCTAGTTAATAATAACTTATAAGTAGTAAGTACCCTTTATCTTTATTAGTAAGAGGTAGGTAATAAAGTCTATTAAGATCTCTAACTATTTATAGTTACGTACTAGTAGGGGCTATAGTAGGCCCTTTTTAACCTACTACTAGATATAGCTATACTTATATATATTATAGTTACTAATAAACCTCTAAACTAGTTTACTAAGGTATAGCTAGTACTACTTCCTTATAATAAGTTCTAGGGTTCTATTATACCTTAGGTAGCTAGTAGCTAGTATATTATAAGATATCTACATAATTCTTATACATAGGGTATGAAGTAGGTTATTAAGGCTATATCCTCTAGGTACCTAGATCTTATCTCTAAATAGTAACCTACTTTATTAGTTAATTTAGTACTCTATAATCTAGGCTTTTAATTATAACTCTAAAGGAAAGGATCTAGCCTACTAGAGTACTACTATATAAGCTTTACAGTATTCCTTATTATAAGTAATAGTATCCCTCTAAAGTTCTTATAGCTTATTATTATAGTTAAAGACTATTATATTAAGGAGATTATAAGTAGTAGTGTATTAGGTAGTTACTAGTTAGGCTAAAATAAGGATAACTTAGATTACTTAGCTCTATTCCCTCTTATTATCCTACCCTTTTAGTATATCTTATTCCCTTTAGGATAGGGCGCTAGGGACTACTATAAGCTTCCTAGGCTAGCATTCTAAGTAGAAGTTATACTAAGCAAGCTCCTCTATCTACTAGCTCTACTACTCTATAAGTTACTACTTTTTTATAAAGTACTAGAGACTTTAGTAGTTAATTAATACTTAGAACCTAGTAGTACTCTAGAGCTTTACCCTCTAAGCCTAGAGGTATATTAGTACTACTAATAACTCCTTATTATAGATAGGGTAGTTATATTATACTAGCGTAAGCTTCTATAAATAGTATACTATAGTATAAGTATTCCTATTTTTATCTTCCTAAGATATTACCCCCCCTAGAGTATAGCTAGAGTAATCTACCTCTATACTAGTAGGAGTATTAAGGTTAAACTAGTAGAGCATTAGTTCCTAGGTAAAGAGGTTTTTTAACTTCTAAAAAGCTACCTCTTCTACCTTACCTTACTAGAAAAGTATACCCTTCTTTATTAGTATAGTAAGGGGTTTAACTATTATAGTATAGTTTAGTATAAAGATATAATAGTAATTTAAGAACCCTAGGAAACTCTATACTACCTTTAAGCTAGTAAGTACTAGCTACTTAATAATAGCCTTAATCTTATAAGGGTTATAAGAAAAACCCTCTCTAGCGTTTATAATAAACCTAATATACTTAATAGATATAATAGAGAACTTATACTTATTAAGGTTAAGGTTAAGACCTACTACCTAAAGGGTATATAGCACTTAGTAAACCTTCTCTATATAGTCTTTTTTAGAGCTACTAGTATGTACTAGGATATTATTAAGGTATACTATTATAAAGTTATTAAGGTATTTCTATAAAACAGTATTAATATAGCGCTAGAAGGTTACTAGAGCCTCTATAAGGCTAAAAGGGTAGACTAACTATTTAAACAAGCTATACTATATATAGAAGGTAGTCTTATACTTATATCCTTCTATAATATAGATCTTATAGGATATAGTAATAATATCTAACTTTATATACTACTTTATAGTAGTAACCCTCTAGAGGGTCTCTAAGATTAGTAGTAGTATATATTAATTATATTATATAAGTATATTAAAAGTATAGTAGTTTGTATAGAATTCAATTCTACTACCTAGCTTCTTAATAAAGAGAACTAAAGTACTAGCAGTAGAGCTACTAGCCTAGATAAAGCCTTTATCTAATAAGTCCTCTAGGGTTTTCTTTAAAACTAATAGCTCTTTATATAATATATTATATAGGAGGCCCTAGGGGAGTAGTAGCCCCTTAGTATCTAGTCCTTTCTTTAGGTATATCTTATAATTAACCTTAAGCTAGTAGGGTAGTACTAGATAAGCTTTTGTAGGGTTAAATAGTTAGTAGAACTTATCTAATAGCTCTACTAAAACCTTTATTATAATATCTATAACTTCCTTAGGCTTTAAAGCTTTCTCTATATCCTTTAAGCTAATAGCTATAACTTACGCTACAGCCTCCCTACTAGGTAGCTAGTCCTATATTACCTATTAGTATATAGCCTTAAATAATAAGGCTAAGAGGAACCTAGCTAACTAGATCTCTTAGATCTATAATAGTTCTTTTTACATTATAAGGTATACCCTTATATACCCCTTACTATAGTATACTAGCTAGTTCCCTATATTATATATAATATAGTTAGCCTATATCTATAGTTTCCTAAGGAATATATCCTTATCTAGTCCTTCTATAATATAGGCGTATATCCTTTATATATAGCTACTAATCTCTATATTTAGTATAGTTACCCCTCTAGTATTAACTGTATTAGTCTAATTAGTAAAGATACTTAGTGTATATCTAGTCTAATCTATAAGTAGTAAGTAGAGGGAGTAAGTAAAGTTATAATTTACTATAGTATAAGTATTACACCTAGAGTCTAGTAAGGCCTTAGTAATATATCTTTTATTAACTTATACTATAATTAAAGCTAATAAACCCCCTATATTTCCTTTTTCCTTAAACTCTTTCTACCTCTCTTATTCCTCCCTAGTAGGCTTAGGTACCTAACTTTATACCTAAACTACTCTTTTTCTAAGTTAGTATCCTTAGTTAAGTAGTAGACCTTATTATTAAAGTAAGTAAGTACTAACTATTAGGTTAGTACTATAGCCTTAGAGACTTAAAAAGTCTTATTCTTAGTATACTATAGGTAGTTCTATTATAGGTACCCCCTCTTATAGTAGTAGTAGTAATAGTATATTTCCTCCTTACATAAAGAGTTATTATTATCTTTAGGGGCCTTAACCTTATAGGTCTTAATAGTACTTATTATCTAGATATCTTTACTATAGTTAACCTGGGTAGTTACTAAGTACTTTAGCCTATAAGAGTTTATATAGTCTAGCTTCTTTAATATAGTCTAGACCTTATTAAGCTAGCTATTATAGTTTACTAGTAGGTTAACTACTACTAAGCTTCTTTATAGGCTTAGCTTTAAAGCTCCTTTAAGGAGGGTAATCTTAGTATTATTATCCTAGTTTACCTTATTAGCTTTAGCTAAAGCTCTCTCCTATTATAGTAAGAAGTTAAAGAGTAACTAATTCTCTCTTTAGTAGAGGGTTTATAGTAAGGTAGTAGTATAGGACTAGGTGTTAGGGTCCTTATATATTTAGTTAAGGTATAATATAAAGTTATCTAAGCTATATAAACCCTTATTTCGTCCTATTATATAGAAAGTAGTAACTACCTACTAGGGACTAGTTTCTAAGTAGGAGTTAATTAAGTACTAGATTTCTATATTTAACTAGTAGAATTACCTATCTATAGTAATCTTATCCTATATCTACTAGGCTTAGCTAGTATACTTACTTCTTTTACCTATAAACTTTAGAGGATTAGGTAGTAGCTTCTATTAGGGAATAGGGTTATTAGGGACTACTAGGGGGTTATTAGTAGTATAGCCTAGGGTTATATTCCTAGTTATAGGAGTTAGTTTAGCTTATCTTAATAGCTTATTTATAAGCTTAATAACTCTTTACTAGAGGGGGCTTACTATAGTATTTATTACTATAGTAATCTAGGCCTCTAGTGTCTCTTAGGGGTTTAGAGTATCTATAGTATAGGTGTATAGTAGATTAGTAGGGTACTAGAGGGGTGCTAGTAGTTTAGTTAAGTGTAGATATATAAGGGGTATAGCTATTATTAGTTAATAATAGGGGTACCTTAATTAAATGTATTTATACTAAAGAGGGGAGATAGAAGAATCTATACTCTAGCTGCTCTCTAGGGGATAACTAGCAGCCTACTAGGTAGGCTGTAGTTAGTAGAAGGTTATTCTATACGTAGGCTCTACCTATACTTATTATCTATAGTAAAGCTTATAATATAGGAGCTCTATATACTCCTTACTATAAGGTCTAGATATAGTAACTTTATAGATTACTATAAGCATTTTGATTACCTAGATATAGAGTTAAACTATATATATAGCTATTAGAAAGCCCCTAGTTATATCCACTACTATAGAAGGGTTAGGTTCTATATACTATAGTTAAAAGCTATACTACTTATTAACTACTAGATTAGAGGATTCTAGTTAGAATATACTACTTTATACTAATAAGTTAGGTATATATATACTTAAGATAAAACTAGCTTAAGGCTTTAACCTTTAGGGTACTAGCTATAGTTTTACTTATACTTATAGTAGACTTCTCCCTTTAGGCTATAATAGCCTTACTAGTACTACTATTAGGTGTCTAGTATTACTAATCCCCTACTAAGAAGCTTATCCCTTAATATTCTTATATTAATAACCTTTATTAATCTAGTACTATTATATATTAACCCTACCTATAAGCTAGCTAGGGATACCTTATATATCTTCTTTTTTATATCTTACTAAAATAATATATTTATATATAGGTTAGAAGGGTATTAGTCTCCTATACTAACTAGCCTATACTAATACTTACTAGCTAATAATAACCTTACTTAATATAGACCTATATAGTAGATACAACTTACTTAAGGAGTATTATAAATAGTATTAGGGGAATTACTTATTTTTAGAGGAAGAATACTTTATAGAAAGGGGGTTTTTAATCTATAACTTTTATATTGTTTTAATCTTATACTGTTCTCTAGTATATATGTATAGACGCCTGTGATAGGCGCCCTTTGCCCCCTTAGGGGGATTACTAGCGTAAAACAATATCATTATCATCATCATCATCAGCTAGATAGATGATGGACCTGTACCGTTTGTCGGATGGACGCGTCATTCCGAGCACGCAAGGCTAATCCGACTCATCCTCCCGCATTGCGCGAGACAACAGGATGGTACGAATTAACTGCAGCGTCTTTGTGGCTGCCTTCAACCGCTATCTTGACTCAAATCTGTCGGCCAAGCTTGACCCCTTTAAAGAAAGGTAACGTCGCCTCCAGCTCCCGTCTGAAAAATGCCCCAAGTCCGGCGGTACTAAGCGCAAGTTGACGGACTGCCCAGACATTCTTCATCCCCTTGAGGCAAAGAGGCAGCTTGTCTACACCCTTGGGAACAAGTCTGGAGGCAACGACGACCTGGTCAGCTGTGCGACAGTCCGGTATGTGTTAATTAATAGACTGAAGAAGCCGAGGCGGTGTGAATAGGTGGCGACGAGGAACAAAACGGTGGCTGCCAAGTAGCTCCAGATGCCCCGGGTATTTTGAGATTTTTCAATCGACGACAGACTCAAACACGTCGAGAGTCGACAATGACAGAAAGGGGCCGCCCCGTGAGATTAACGCCACGGTCAGAGAGAAGCCCGTCAGCTGCTGATTAAGAAGGCAACCAACTCATTGGACAAGTCTAAGGAACATGCCAATTCGGACAAGGCAGCGCTGGAGAAGGTCCTGGCGGCAGCGAAGGAAGCGCACACAACATGTGAAGACGCCCCGTGTAGAGATTGGGCGATTTACCACGTTTTTGGTCCAGTGAAAATACGGCAATTATATCTTTGTCGGGTATTGGATGTGTTGAAGCTGTCTTGACTGGCTGTTGACAACCGGTCGTCACCAGACAAGGTGCTATTTCCGAACGACGGGTGAGGTTGTTCATCATTTTGAACTGGTGTTCCGGCGGCGGCAGTAGGCAATATTCAGAACTCGCTCTCGAGCCGTCTTTCTTCTGAGCAAGGATTTTGGTTCAGGCAAGGCCCCGTGATGACAACAAGTAGCTACTATTACGAGAGGCGAGACGGGAAATCAACATACAATGGGAGTTCTATGCACACAGTCTTGCTTGTAGGAGTGTTATACTAGTCGGTAACCAACTGACGTCGGTTAAGGCGGCCAGTCGGCGCTGGCGCCGGCGCCCTCCAAGCCCACAACACCCCAAAGATCGACCGTGAAGCGAAAGAAAGAAAATGGGGGAATTATGCGAGAGGCAAAGGTCGGAGGGCGGCACATGTCTTGGCAACTTTCCCGCAGGCCTGGGTCTCGTTGACCGACGACGACGACGACGACGACGATAACGACGACGACGATAACGACGACGACGACGAGAGAAGCCGAGTTGGTGCATGGTCGAGGACCGACCGCGAGCAGAAGTCGGGCTGGCCGAAGACGAATCGTCCGCCGCTGTTCTAGAATCTAAGTAGCAAGAAATGCCATCATCTAGGTAGGTTACAATAGCGCGATATGCACATCAACTGGTCCCCAGTTCAAGCATCGGAGTTCAACAAATCCAATGCAGAGATCTGTATGGCTGGCTGCACGACCCTGTCGGACGGTATTACTTAATACCTTTAGCTTAACTGCTAGGAGAAACCATTAGGGTCTTATAGTAACAGTACAGCCGTTTTATAACTAGACTGCAGTGGCGACGCTTCACTTTCCCCTCTCTCAGTAGCTATATAGATAGAGTTTATTATCAAACAAATAGCACATCCTACAGAGCCTTGTCTTTTGTGCAAAGAGAAACTCGTCCATTAAAGCGCACACGTAACACACAACAGACTCACCGCCACCGAAGAGTTCACACATAAACCTTGAATCTACCCTTTACATTAAATCTCTTGGAGATATTGACTTCACTGGAGGCTAGCCTGCTGTAATGACTACTACAATTTGATTATTAATCTGTGTTTTATAGGTACTTTATCATCAGACATTGCCGAGCTTGAATTTTCAGTGCCCTAAATTACTCAGTGAATTACAGTTTATATACACTGAAAATAGGAAATGAAGTCCTTTTTAACGTCATGCTACACTAATCTACCTAATAGAAATTATTGCTCTAGCAGGTTTAGTTTTTACCTCTTATGTTAATCATTATTACCCTATATATTTAACCTACAGAGACCTCTAGAAATCTTTTTAGGGCGTGGATTTCTTAATTTCAGCGAGAATTTAACATTACTTGCTGCCTTAGAGTCTAGTCGCTACCCGTGCATTAAAGTATATATGATTTAACATGCAAGGTTTAACTCTAGAACGTAAAGCAATAAAAGCGCTAGAAATAAAGCAATGCAATCTACATACAGCTTTACACTACAAGGAAACAAATCCTGCTGCTGTAATGCTGACTAGAGGAATGTTTAATTAAATTTACACATTCTATGCATCCTACTTCCTGATTATTTAATAGGTAGCCTAGTATAGAGTAAGGACTTTATTGAGTTATCTTTCTTCTTAGACAGGGTAATCTAAGAGACTTTCTAGAAGTAATTATCTTATAGAGGTTTTATTACACAACATTACCATGTCTATACATACTGTTAGGGCATCACCAAACACTAGATAGAAGAACTAAGATGATTGAATCTTTATAAATATTACGTAGGGTAGTACTGCTTCTGTCTAGCAAACATACTTTTGTCACAAGTTTTCAACTACTACTTCTTTCACATACGTCAATACATACACTCTTTACAATGACATCAAAATTTGTCAAGTTGGTCTTGTTACTGTCATTGATTCTGTCTCTATGTTATGGAGCACCAAATGATAGTCCTGATCCTGAATCTGGTCCTACGTTTTGGGTCATTAGCGACCGAACGGACAGAGACTGGGGCTGCAGTAATGCTCAGATGGACGATATAATAAACCGGTTCATACCTGAAACTCAAAGACTAGCCTCTGCAGCTTCAGACGAACTTGTAGCTGGAGGCAAATGGTCTACAACTTTTAGAACATGGCTTGGATGTATGCAAAAGTCTAGCTATAACCCTTTGGTTCTACAAGCTAACAAGCTTATAACAGGGTCGGTCGTGACTGGGGTACCGGCAATGAAGGCGAGCTACTACGATTCAGTCTCTATAAAACTACAAGCTCCAATTCATGACAAGAAAAATATTGTTAAATCCCGACCGGAAGAAGGTATATCTACTTCGTCAGACATAACATACATTTGCCCAAGCACAACGGCAAGTGTCTGCTTGGATCAAAATAAATGGCCTGTCGGACACACTTTAAAGGACGACAAGTTTGGAGGAACCGTAATCGCTTTTTGTCCTAATGCTTTCGACCCTTTCCCGACATATGAGAAGATGTTAGAATCATGGAGCGATCCAGACGAAAGTTCAAACAAAATCTTTTTCTCGACATCGTTTCATCTCTTAGAGACGTTGCAGTATTTACCTATTATTGTAGGCGAACAGAGGGTTGGGGGAGTGTTTTATCCGTTTCCAGACTATTCGGATATGGCCTGCTTAGACCCTGAGTGGTATGTATTATTCTCCTCTGTTTACAGAAGGTCCTCTGCAACACTTTATAGAACTTTAACTAATGCTTTACTAGTTGTGCTAATACGCTTCTTGCAATCTCGAAAACTAAAAGCTCGCGGAATAGAGCGTATTTTGCACTGGAGGCTACTGTAAACCCTACTCAGCCTAATGAAGTTAGTGCTGTAACTGCGTGGTTTCAAGGTCTTGGTTGGGGTACAAATAAAAACAAGAATAAGAAAGATTAGCATAGACTAGTTAGATAATACTAGTATAATAACATCGCGTAATTAATAACGTAGATTAGTTATAATAAAGACATTAAACCTATTCAACTTCCTCTAGTAGTAGCCTAGAGAGAAATTAGTCTAAAGCTTAGTATAGCTCTATAAAGATTAGTAAACTATATAGAAAGTCTATGAAGGGCGTTAGTTAACTAAAGAATAGAATATATAGGCTGCTAGTTAACTATATAGATAGTCTATCTAGGGCGCTTATGGACAGTATAGATATTCTTTTTAGGTCGCTAACAAACTATACAGATGGTTTATTTCTAGCAGTATAATAACTTCATGTAGAGATATATAACAGAATAATGTAGTAGAGACGCTAGAAAGAGAAGTTTCTTTTAAGAGACTTTACTATAGTCACTGTATTTCTTTTATAGTATAATGCAACATTCTAAGAGAATACTTACTACTTTTATTAATCTATCAACTACTATATTCAGCCTTAACAATATAACTTAGACTATAAATATATGAAATAAAAGTGAAATTATACCAAGAAAGGTCTTTTAGTAGTTCTAGCTACTATATAGGCCAAGAGACTAACTTCCCCTCCTTAGGAGACGTCAGTCGCCCACTTTGGCTGAGACGCTACCTATCGCTTATGTCGCGAAACATGACGCGGCCGACAAAGGACCCGAGGGCTGGAGGAGACGCCCATGTGGGCTTTCGATTCACGGACCTGGGACTATAATTGGAACTGCTCTGAGACCCCGATATGCATCCCCATTCATAATATAACAAACCTTGCTCGTTAAGCGGTCACGTTGCAGGCTTGCAGCAACCTACGCAGATTCAACGATGGCTTGAAACACAGCTTAAACTACCAAAACGCATAGCTGATGTCAAGATCGGACCCTAAGCAGCTAGGGGGGCCTCCAGTGGCATCTTGATGAGCTGCAAGAACCTGTTGCGCTCCACCAGGATCTCGTTCCGCACGATGCCGCGGGCCACGCGATCAGCCGCGCCGTCTTAGCTGTCCCCAGCCAGCACATCGAGCTCCCAAAGGCGGATTGTCAAGTGCAACGTCGAGGGCGACGTGCTGGTCCAACGGACCGGGCTAGTCACCATGAAGATGATGATGATGTTGCTTATGGCGGTGATGTTGACCAGAAGGGAGCTGCCAGATAGTGGGAGCCGAAAGAATAATGCAGGACAAGAATTCGTGGGCTACAATGGTGGTGTTTGAGAGATGACGATCACGACGGGTCGCCTACGCCTTCCTCATCGCCATTGTCGAGGGGGTTGAGTGTCACAAGGAAGTCCATGTATATTTCAGCTCACTGATTCAGTCTCCTCACGTGCTTATTCACGTGCCATCATGTATTTAACAGTATCTCTTTTCGCCACCTATTATTACAATAGGATAAGCATCTTTCACCCTAAATCTCCTATGCCTTACTGTGTGCTCTAACTCGTGACATTGAGTGAGGCAAGCGAAGACTGGCGTTGTTGTTGTCCTCTTCATAACAGTGACACGGGGCGGACGTCGTTGTCGCCGCCTTGCTTGTGTCTGCCTCTGTTGACATCCCTGACGGCATCCTTGCTCCCCTCGTCCCAGAATACGATCGGTCGTATCTCGCAAGGATCTAGCAGCTTGACGAGGCAAAAGACAAACTATGCTCAAGACTCT
Organism: Colletotrichum tanaceti; assembly: GCA_005350895.1. NCBI lineage: Eukaryota > Fungi > Ascomycota > Sordariomycetes > Glomerellales > Glomerellaceae > Colletotrichum > Colletotrichum tanaceti. Next base: position 37,103 of record PJEX01000037.1, read on the forward strand.
CAATAAGACAAGACAAGTCCCTATTATTCAGAAAACACACATTCTATCAGGCCTCTCTTACTGAAGATGACTGAGAGATGCATATAGTCTTGTTAGCTCGTGCTAGAGCAAATGCTTCGCGCAGGTCGTCGATCCACCACTGGAGTTCTCTTCAAAATATGTGCGGACTGTGCAAGGTGAAAATTTCTGGAAGACAAGAATCGGAGACTTCTGATTAGAAAGGAAGGATCCTACTGCATAGTTTACCTAGAAAAGGGATCTCAGACCTCCATAGCCAATATGCTCAGCCCTGACTCTACAACCACAACCATTAATTACTAGTTGACCCAATCTCTTTTGTTTTCTCCCCTACCTGTGCGGAGCCATTGCCCGGACAAGGCGGGGAGAGAGTTCATTAGGCCACAACACTTTACGGAACTCATCATCTGTGCGTGCGTGGGCTGTAGCAATTACCCATGCCTTGCACCTGCGGCATCGGGGGCACAGGAAGGGCGCTGGATAGGGCGTTCAAGATGAGACTTACTCGTCCGTTAGAGTACACCCGTGACACAACAAACTCTCCGCACCGTGTTGTGTGGCCTGGGCTCTGTAACGCACGAGTATCAGTCGGCTCGGCCGGCCGCTTGGCGACAACAAACGGCCTGACGCAGGCTTTATCCTAGGCAGTAGAGTTTCGTACAGTTTTGTAAGGGCCAGGACGTTTAGGAAAGGGACTGCCACCGCATAAGAATACACACGCATGCAACAGAACAGTTGCTGTACCTACTAGTTACTGGCTTCCCTACTAATCTACCACAGCTGCTGCTAAGTGCTAGGCGAACGCAGTTACTAGGGCCTTGAATTGTACAGACGTAAGCAGTAGGCTTGATAGAAAACGTATGAAATGCATCCCTTCAAGCAGCCTAGCTACGGGCAAAGGTGATTGCAAATGGCAAAGGCGTTTGCAGACAGGAATATACCCTGATATTGCTAAACTACAACTGAAGAAAGTGTCTTTGGATATAAGAGGAGTGCAATCTATTCTCAGCGGTCATCATAGTGTCCAAGACAGAAAATTCGGACTGATAAGAAGCCTTTAACATAGAATTTCTCTAAAAATGTGATAGCTTTTTAGACGTCTCTACGATCAGCTAGTAATAACACCGCCCTAACAATTCAGCACATCCAGTTTATAATACAATTAGCGCCTTTCCAATAAGCTACCAGTCACCTACGATGATTCTAAGTTTGCATACTCTAATAGTAAAATCGCAAATATTAATATCAGTAAGAGAGACGGCTACATAGTATGAACTAGGTATCTAGTGTACACTAGTCCAGTCATGCTTAGCTAGTAATAATGCAGGACTATTAACATCATCAAATAAGCGAGCATTTGCGAGAGGGGGCGAAACTAATTTACAAGACGAATCTGGCCCGGGTACTATGTTCTTCATGTTGTTTAAGAGTTCATTTCTGCACGCAGTACCTTATTTCAATCATTCTTCCCCTACCTATTCCAACTAATAGTTTTTCATTCTCCTATTGTTCCGTTCCCCCGTCTCTCTCTTTTTCTCCAGCATGGTCGGCATGCGCAGGCTCTTAAGCGTGCAGCTGTTGCTGAGCACGACATGGCTTTTCGCCGTGCTCCTAGTACCAGTCAAGGGACAGACTAACCACTTGTCCAAAGCGTATGAACGACTTTATCTATGGACTCGTTATGACGCTCTTACGTAGGACTCAACTTGCCCAACAACTTGCCCAAGAAATGGGGTGATACACAGAGCTAATGTAGTAATGAGACAGTCAAATCGAAATCGTAGATCACGACAGCCTTGTGCCTCTGCGCTCTACTCTCTTCCAACATGAAAAGCTCACGTTCGGTCAGTTCCTAGCACGCATCCAGGGAATGAAGCCGAGTACCAACAGCGTGATGGCTCAATTCCTCCAATTCAGCGCACTAAAGGCCCCATGCTCTGATCCGGGCGGGGTCACACCAACGATCGATCAGGTCGCTCAACAGCTTATGGGTCTTGGGCTCAATACGCTGCTCGATGTGACAGAGCTTCTTGAAATCCTATACGAGAAACCGACATTTGCTTTATTTTATCACGCTACAGACGCTTATGTGTCTCCATACAGCAAGTACATCAAGATGGTTGACGACAGGTTTAGACATTACCGACCAGCTTTCCTCGATGCCACAGAAGAACCGCAACCGCAGCATGTAACCATATGGGAGAAAAACCTCAAACTGGGCAAAGATATTCTCTGGCGTATCGTGAAGCTCCAAGAAGAAGATAGGATGACGCATTTGTACACACAGATGCAGCAGGATGCTGACGATGAGCTACTCCGAGGACTGAGCATCCCAGAGAACTTGATTGAGAAGTATTATAGCACTGGGCTAGCCCTAAGCTCAACGGGGTTCTATAAGCCTTCGATGGTCCAAGGCGGCAAGCCGTACCCTCACCTAAACATTTTTAAAACTATGGAGAATGCTTGGAACGATGCGAAGACGCGCAGAACACTGTTCGAAAAGGGCTTCACTTCCGCCGCAGACTTGTCGACTTGGGCCGAAAATCTTGGCGACTACAAGAAGATCGAACCTCAACCGCCCTACCAGTGGAGCGTGTTGAACATGGTCCAATTCAGTTCGGCCCAGACTTGGATATCGGCACTAGACGACTCTGTGCACATGGCTAGAAGGATAGAGATCTTTCCCGAACCCCCTCAGCCGGGACGACGAGAACAGGAGCAGGTCGTCCCCGAGAGAAAAAGAACAAGAAGACGACAATGATGAAGACTTGGTGCTGCAGCCGGAGACGCGCCGCACAAGTCGCGGCTGTCGGCTAACGTGCTGTAGACCATCCCGTTGCTGGTCGTCACGTCCTGGCGGATTTGGTGCAGTGTGAGCTGCTCCTTATGCTGCTCCTTGAGGAAACGCTCTTTGCCGAACAGCTTCTGCCGGCCGTGCGGAACGTCGATTTCTGCAGACAATTCCGCTAGCGCGTCAAGCCTGGCACAAACAGCTGGAGGGACGACGGCAGTGTAAGATTAGCAGGGCGCATTGCAGGAGATGGCAGGCCGGTGGTACAGAAACGTCGACGGGTGTTAATATTGTTGCTGACTGGGCTTGAACACGTTGCTGTTGTTGCTGCTGCTGCTACTTTAACAATCTGAGAGAGGTCTAAATATATGTTAGCATTACAGGTTACTGCAGGAACAAATGCTTTATGTAGATATAGAGGTATTCGTATGATTATGGGCTGGAGAAAGGAAGGTTTGAATTGAAGGACAGCAGACAATGGGAGCTGTGATGTTAGCTGACTAGGTAGACATACCTCGAGTCTAGAGGTATATCTATATAATTAAATTCGTCTAGCTTGGTTATGTACTACTTTCGATAGTTATTCTAATTTATATTCTACCACAAGTAGTATTCTGTCTTCGCTAGTGTAATTAGGTTAGGATCGTCTAGCCTATAGATACCAAGGTTACTAGTCTACTGTAATCTTATAAAAGCTTTCGTGAAAATCAAAGGAATCATGATTTTGTTTGACTAAGATAACTTAATAGCTGGCTAGATAATGAGGCCCAAGTAGTAAGAGAACCTAACATTAAATTCAATTTCATTGTGTTTGTATTAGAGTCTACTAATGTAAATCTTCTTAGATTTAAATCGGAAGTTAAACACCTAGATTAATTGATATCTGTTAGGAAATTGAAAACTCCCTTTCTGTTTTATCTACTAAAAGTAGGCGTAAGATGCCGATACATATCTCCAATGTCAAGAATCATCTAGAGAAGATACAGTAAGTATACCTTCTATAAGGTAGGAAATACAAGGTTTATATTATACCTTATCAGCAGGACTAATCCTAGCCAAGTCCCAGTCTATAAGCCTAGCAGAAATAATCTTGCCGTCGCTTTCCTGTAGCAGGATATTTCCCAAATGTATATCCCTAACCCAAGTCAGCTTAGAGGAAAGAAGACAAACTCGAACCTACTCATGAGTAATATGATTATTTATGATATGTGCCTCTGCTTCCTTGGCAGCCATTAAAAAGGCACTATTGACGAATTCTACTAGGGCGTTGTAGTTGGTCGTCGGGTATCTCATCAAAAGCCTTTGGTACGTTGGGAGCTTGGTAAGAGTAACGCCGTCCCACCGAGTCATAAGGGTATACTCATACTCGTCCACGTCATTAGATCCAACAGCCTTTAGCTCCCCAATCTTAGCAAGGTTTTCCCGCCCACTCACAGCGTCCCCACGATGATGGAAGGGATAGACCTTAAGGACAACATGACCCAGCTCATTGCAGGCGCTATTGATGCACTCAATACTATAGACTGTACCTGAACACCCCATGCCGATTTGGTCAGCGACCCGGAACGTGATGTTTCTGCCGAGAATGTCGAAGGTCCCGTTGTCCATATCATTACTTGTTTCCCTCAATGTAAGCTTTTTACCTAGGTTGAACACAGTAGTTAGTACTCTATATAATGTTTGAAGAAGGGACAGGTCTACCAGGTCTATCGGTTTTACTAGGTCCACATAGTCTCCTGAGTTTGTTCATGCGAGGAGCAAGTTCTTTGGGCTCCTGAGCAGTGTGAGTTGCTGCTGCAATAAGGTAAGCAGTGGCAGCGATAAGGAAGGTAGAAAACTGGACCATGATAGAAGAAGAGGAAGAAGATGCTGTTATGATGTAACGAACAGTGCTTTGGGCTGCAACGTTGTCGACTAGAACCAAGTGAACTAGACAGAACCCAGGATCCATCTAACTAACAGAAGACCTCGTTTTACATATAATAGTCGTAATAGTTGCTCAAGTCATAGGGCTCAACCCTAATCGATCCATACATCTATATAGCTAGAGGCCTATGCGCAAACCTAATTATGACTTATAATTACATGCTACTGGCTAGCCCTACCTGTAGGCTGTCCCTAATTAACATGCATGAACAACGGAACAACGTTAGTAGATGACTGATTTCGTTACGAATTTCCCCCTAGCAGCGTATCCTAGCCTCTTTTCCCTGCCTACCTATACAACTGATGATGAGGGGGGGTTTTATAAAGGCTACATTTACCCTCTACACAGTCCTTTATCTAATTTTGAAAGTGCCCTATAGTTATAGATGGGCTTACGCCGGTCGAGGTATAGATAGGTATAATTATACTCACAGCATCATCAGGTTGAAACCGGCTGGCTGGCTTGGTTGATTAATCGAAAATGGTGTGACTCTCGTTCGCCCGGCAGCGTCTAAGCAAAGACATCTCGATGGTGATGCCGGGGCCAAAGGACGTCGCGACAACGTACTCCTTGCCGCGGCCCATGTTCCGCAGCAGGTCCAGCACGGCCAGCACGGTTGGACTAGACGAGTTGCCGCGCGTCCTGTAAATCTCTCGCGTCGCGCGGAGCTGGTCGCTCGTCAGGTGCATCGTCTCCTGCGCTCCGCTGATGATGGCCTCTCCGCCCGGATGCAGAGCCCAGTCAAAGTCTGCCACGTCGAGACCCCCGCTCCCCAGGCCGAGCTGGTGGCGGAACGGCGCCAACAGACCCCTGAACATGGGCTCGATGGCCGTCTTTGTGAAGGAGGGCACGTCACGGGTCAGCACGGTACGGAAACCGGTGGGTTCCGGGTAGAAGCCCATGTGCTGGGTGGTGTCTAAGATGGTGGCGGTGTCCCACTCGAGCAGCTGGAAGAGCGGCTGAGCTCCCTGACTATCATCATCATCATCATCATCATCATCCATCACCTCGTGCCGCAGTCCGTCGTCGTTGCAAAGGACAAAGGCGGCAGCGCCGTCAGCGAAGAGCACACCGGCGATGCTGACGTCGTCCGGGTCCGCGCAGGCCTCGGCGGCAGCCAGGTCGTGGCGCACGTTGGGCGTGCACAGCTCGCTCGCGAAGCACAGCACGCGGGCCGGCCTGCCGCGGGAGGCTGCTCCGCCGGCGATCTGGGCGGCGGCGCGCATGATGGCCAGGCCGCCCGCGCAGCCGACGCCGTGCAGCAGGGTGCGGTCGACGGCTGGCGGCAGGGCGAGGCGGCGGGCCACCAGCAGGTCGTAGCCCGGGTTGCCCTGGTTGGTGCAGGCGACGGCGACGGTGTGGGTCATGTCGGAGGGCCGGCCGCCCCATTCCTTCATGGCCTTGCGGCACGCCTGAGCGGCGAGATCGACGCCGGCCTGACGATAGAACCTGTCCAGGTCGTCGATGGAGGGCGGCTCTGGCCGGCTGGCGAAGCCTGAGCGGTGATAGTCCGCGATGCAGGCGCGCGTCTCGATGCCGCTCGTCTTGTTGATCTGGAGAAGCTTTTTGAGGCTGGACATGTTAGCAAGGGGTTGAATATTACTGGTCCCTCTTTGACCATGGTGGTAGTTGTTGTCCATGCAGACGATAATGACATGTGAGAAAGACATCTGAGAAAGACACGCAAGTGGTGGAAGGCTTGATGAATTACCCTGGCTTCTCTACGTCGTAGAACCTCTTTGCAAACTCGTCCAGCTTTTCCGGTCCTAAAAGGTACGGCGGATATTGCGAAGCCAACCCAGTAATCCAAAGCCGCGGCGGCGTGACATGAGCGCCGTTCATCTTTAGCAATCTCTCTGGGCGTTTCTCAGCCGGGACTGTTGTGGTTAATGATATTTATTAGACTCTGGATGTGGTGGTTAAAGTCAAGGATCTATAAGGGGAATGAGTCACATTTTTTGTCTTGAGGTAATGACCTAACATACATGCGTGAATATGAACGATGTGCTGGGCGTTGCACGGAGTTTTGATAATTAATATTGTCTTTGAGCGATTTTCTCGGTGCAGAGAGGCGTCATCGACTAACATGACACTCTGTAATTACATATCCTCGTCAACGGAAATCATGACCACCCACACCCGACACCCTGGCAGATGGAAGGTTTACTATGCACGGTAATCATTTCAAGTGGCTGAGACGATCCGGATAAGAACCCCCACCGCACTTGCAGAAGATCACAGATCTGGGCTCGTATTGGGGATCCAGGGTTGGGTGAATGCGCCGTCAGCACCTTCATCCTGCAGCGGTCTAACTAGTCTCGACGTTGATGGGTAATACAAGTGCGTCCAGGAGTACGAAGGATCAATAGATTTACCAATAACATGGCCTAGCGTAGCACACTACTGTACAATCGAATGTAGACTTTCACTTGCGTCAGAGCTTATGCAGGAATCACGTTGCCCACACCCTTGAACACCGTCTCTGATGTAGGTGGTAGTAATTGGTCATTGTCAATGTCAGCGGTAATAGACTACAGAATGAGTTTAGACCGAAAGAGTTCCCCCTGTCTCGTTCCACGGTTTAGTTTCCTCCGTCTTTTTTATCTCTCACGATATTCGTAACTGCTCATGTTGAAAGCTAACATGTACTAAACCCAGCTGAGGCACGACGCTCGATACACCTTTGGCTTCCAAACACACACACACGTACACACACATACACACACACAGACACCTAATAGTTACAACGAACTATGAGCGATGCCGAGGTTGAAACGCATCCCGCAACCAAGACGGTCGAGCCGGTCGCCATCTGCGGCATGGCCATGCGCCTCCCGGGCGGCATCACCGACGCTGCGGGCTTCTGGGACATGCTCTACAACGGACGAAGCGGGCGGTGCAAGGTCCCCGAGGACCGTTACAACGCCGAGACGTGGTCCGGGCCCCCCGGCAAGATCGGCCACACGGCCAGCAAGTTCGGCTACTTCCTCGACCACGTCGACCTGGCCAACGTGGACGCGTCCTTTTGGACCATGACGAAGAAGGAGATCGGGGCCATGGACCCGCAGCAGCGGCTCACCCTCGAGGTCGTCTACGAGTGCCTGCAGAGCGCCGGGCAGAAGGCGGAAGGGCTGCGGGGGAGCAGGGTCGGCGTCTTCGTCGGCACCTTTGAGGGCGACTGGCTGGAGCTCGACGGCCGCGATCCCCAGCATCATCACATGTACCGCCTGACGGGCTACGGCGACTACATGTCGGCGAACCGCATCAACTACGAGTTTGACTTTGTGGGTCCAAGGTTTGTTGACAGGCGTTTTCTCTCTCTCCCACTCTCTCTCTCTCTCTTACTCTCACTCTCACTCTCACTCTCACTCTCACTCTCACTCTCACTCTCACTCTCACTCTCACTCTCACTCTCACTCTCACTCTCACTCTCACTCTTACTCTCACTCTCACTCTCACTCACTCTCACTCTCTCTCACTCTCACTCTCACTCTTACTCTCACTCTTACTCTCACTCTCACTCTCACTCTCACTCTTACTCTCACTCTCACACACACACTCTCTCTCTCAGTCGCGTATCTAACACACATCGCCAGTGTCACCGTCAGGACGGCCTGCTCGTCGTCACTGACGGCACTGCACGAGGCGTGCCGCTCCATACTCGCGGGAGACTGCGACTCGGCCGTCGTGGCGTGCGCCAACATCATCTGCTCGCCCCGGACCACCGCCACCATGCAGGAGCAGGGCGTCATGTCGCCCAGCGGCCTCTGCAAGACCTTTGACGCCGACGCCGACGGCTACGCCCGCGGAGAGGCCGTCTCGGCCATCTACGTCAAGAAGCTCAGCGACGCCGTCCGAGACGGCGATCCCGTCCGGTCCGTGATTCGGTCGACCGCCGTGAACGCCGGCGGCAGGTCCTCGACGCTGACGGCACCCAACACGGCCGCTCACGAGGCGCTCATCCGCCGCGCCCATCACCTGGCCGGCATCTCCGACCTTTCCAAGACGGCCATGATTGAATGCCACGGGACGGGAACCGCTGTACGTCCATGTCCATGTCTATAACATCCGGGTGTCCAGTCAGTTGGTATCTATTATGCTAATCAACAACCCCCTATCGTTTGACAACATTCAAGGTCGGGGACCCAGTCGAGACCCAAGCCGTGGCCACCATATTTGGAGACCATGGTATATACATAGGATCTGTGAGTATGAATTACCTCTCTAGTTATCAGGAGGAGCAACCGAGCCCTATTGACATTGAGAGCTCTATTCAGTATCAACCATCATCTGACTTTTTATACCAAAAGGTCAAGACAAACCTGGGACACAGCGAAGGGGCCTCGGGTCTCTCAAGCGTTCTCAAGATGACGTTGGCCCTGGAGAACGAGACCATCCCGCCCAATCTCAACTTTACCACACCGAACCCCAAGAGTATGTATAACACACTCTGGCAGCGCTCCCTGGGGTTTTTCCCACCTATTTTTTCTCTCTCTTCTTTTTTCTCTCCGTTTTTTCTGTTTTATTCTCCTCATATTCTTTTTTTCTTTCCTTTTTCCTTCTTATTTTCCCTCTTCTTCTTGTTTCTTTCTTTCTTTCTGTTTTATTCCCGTATACCTTTTGATCTCTCTTTTCGTCTCCTTTTTTATCTCCTGTTGAATACTTGGATTCTTTTTCATCTCCCTTTCCCCCTCTTTTTTCCCTTTTCTTCTTCTTCTGTTGTATTTTCCTCTTCTTTTCTAACCATTTTGCAGTCCCCTTCCAACAATGCAAGCTTGTCGTTCCGATAAAACCTCGGCCGTGGCCCAAAGACCGAGACCACGTGGTGGGGGTCAATAGTTTCGGAATAGGGGGCTCCAATGCTCATGTAAGCCAGGATTCATCTCTCCTCGCACAACACCCCGCGCGCACCTGCAACGACTCGGGAAGCTCGCTCACCCCGTGGTCCTTTGTTATAGGTTCTGCTCTCATCCGCTTCCTCGTTCGGTTGTGGAAACGGAAAAGTGTCGAGACAGCAGCAGCAGCAGCAGCAGCAGCAGCAGCAGCAAGGGATCGTAGAGGAGGAAAAGGCCTATGATGCGAACCCTCGCTTCCGCCTGCTCCTCTTCTCCGCAAAACACCCCAAGGCGTTGCAGACAATGGTGTCACAGCACCAAGCCTACCACCTCTCCCACCCGGCACTGCTGCGTGACATGAGCTTCTCGCTAGCCCTGAAGCGCGACGTCTTCAACCACCGGGCCTTCTGCGTGACCGATGGCGTGGACGATTGGCAGCCGGTCGTGTCGCCCCGGCCAGCCGCCCGCGAGCCTCCGAAGCTCGTCTTCGTCTTCAGCGGGCAGGGGGCGCAGTGGGCGCGGATGGGCTCGGCGCTGATCAAGCACGTCCCGGAGTTCAGACGGAGTCTCCAGGACCTGGACGAGTTCCTGCACACGCTTCCGGATGGACCGGACTGGAATCTCATTGGCACGTTGGGTTTATTTACTACGTACAAGCAGTACCAATACTTACTAACGACGGTTAGACGAGCTGCTTGCCCCCAAGAGACGCAGCCGCATCTCCTCGGCCGAGCTGTCGCAGCCTTGCTGCACGGCCATCCAGCTGGCGCTGGTGGACCTCTTGGCAAGTTACAATGTCCATCCGGGCGCCGTTGTCGGCCACTCGAGCGGCGAGATGGCGGCGGCGTACGCCAGCGGCGCCATGGGGGCGAACCGGGCCATGACCATCGCGTACTACCGAGGCAAGGTTATGGGTCACCCGGCTCTGGATCCGGATCCAGCCAAGACGACGCGGGGGGCCGGCGGCATGGCTGCCGTTGGACTCGGACCCGATAAAGTGTGGCCGTACCTCGGCAACGGCGTCAACGGCGTCATGATCGGCTGCGAGAACAGTCCGGAGAGCACAACCCTCACCGGAGATAAGGTAGCACTCGAGCGGGTCGTTCGGCAGATCAGGGAGACGAGGCCGAACGTCCTGGTTCGTGAGTTGAACGTTGACAGGGCTTACCATTCTCGTACGTGATTTGCCCTCGCCCCAGTCACAAGTACCCTGGATTCTGGAAAGCAACCCAAGTACCCAGGCAATCCTAGGTAATCACCACCTTGCTGACGACGGTAGTAGATCACATGCTACAAGTAGCACCGCTATATAAGGAGCTGCTGCTGCTCGGCGGCGACACAACAACCAACGCAAAAGACCCCGTCATCCCTTTCTATTCCAGCGTGCTCTGCAAGTCTGTCAAGAGCGGCCGCGAGCTAGGGCCCGAGTACTGGGTCGACAACCTCGTCTCGCCCGTGAGGTTCTCGACCGCCGTCGGGCAGATCATCCAGGAGGAACCGGGACGACGCAAGACGTTTGTCGAGATTGGTCCGCACGCGGCTCTGGCCGGTCCGATGCGGCAGGTGATATCAATGGCAAGGTCGTCTGCCAAGTCGTCTGCCGCCGCCGATGACGGACACGATTACAATCTCGACTACATGAGCGTGTTGACGCGTGGGAACGACTCGCACGCCGACCTGCTCCATGCAGTTGGTCAACTGTGGTCCACCAACAACCAGCCCGTCCATCTCGACCCCGTCGTTGGCGGCGAGGGGCAGTTTCTCGTCGACCTCCCGCTGTACCCCTGGCACTACGAGGAGCCTCTCTGGCACGAGAGCCGGCTGGCTCGGGAGTGGCGGCGCCGGCGGTTCCCCCACCACGACCTCCTGGGCTCGAGGATTCTGGAGACCACCGATTCCAGCCCGGGCTGGCGTAACCTGCTGGGGCCCGAGACGGTGCCCTCGTGGATCAAGGAGCACGAGGTCGGCGGCGACATGGTCTTTCCCGGGGTGGGATACGTCGCGATGGCGGGCGAGGCCATGCGGCAACTCACGGCCTCTACGGGACTGTCGGGTTCTACGGGTTCCATGGCCTCTACCGGCTCCCCCGGCTTCACGGTCCGGCGCGTACACATCAAGGCGGCCCTCATCCTGCCGCAGGACGACGACGATACGGCGACCGAGGTCGTCACACAGCTACAGCGAGTGCCGCTGACGAGCTCGGTCGACTCGGCGTGGTACAACTTTACCATCTCCAGCCACCAGCAGCAGAACGGCGGATGGCAGAAGCACGCCTTTGGACAGGTCTCGGCAGGCCCCGAGCATGCCCGCCACGACGACGACGACAAGGTCACGGCCGCCGAAATGAGGCCGCTGCCACGGGTGGTCTCGCCAAAGGCCTGGTACCGCAAGCTGCGCTCGCTTGGGCTGAGTTACGGGCCCCGGTTCATGGGCATGAGGGACATGACGGCGCATCCCGTGGAGCCGACGCTGATGCTGCACATGAACAACGACGCGGGTCACGACGGGGAGTCGGTCTACGCCGTCCACCCGGTGACGCTGGATCTCGTCCCCCAGGCGATGGCCCCGGCACTGGCCAACGGCCTGACGAGGCGGTTTGATTGTGTTGCCATCCCGACGTACATTGAGGAGATGTACGTCCGGCCGCCCCGGCCCTCCTCCGGCTCCCATCCGGCGGCGGTATCTGCGGGTGACATGGTCATGCGGGTTCACGTCACGGACCGGCGTAGAAACTCGCACATTGGAGACATGGTCGCCGTATCCGGCGGCGAGGTGGTGATTTCCGTCAAGGGCCTGCAGGTGTCGGTCATCAGCGATGCGGACACGGACAAGGGCCTGGGCCTGGGCAAGGACCAGAACGGCGACGACGGCTACCACCGTCGCCGGCACATACAGGACTACCCTCACGCGGCCGTCGAGCTCGAGTGGAAAGAGGACATCAACCTGATGAAGGACGTGACGACGCTCATCCGCCCGGCAGAGGAGGAGGAGGAGGAGGACCAACAACAACTCGATGCTCGCAGCCTCCTCGACAGCTTCTCGGTGCTCTGCATGCTCGAGGCCGCCGAGCGGCTATCGGCCGTGCCCGATCATGTCGAGCCGGCCAGGCCCCCTCACCTTGGGCACTTTCGACAGTGGCTTGAAGGCCTTTGCGGCGAGATCCGGGAGGGCCGATATTGCAACTACGGTGTAAGTGGTACTACTCAAAGGGGAATTCTACCTCCTGGATTCCACACCGACATGTCACCCGCTCGGCGCACCGAGACGATAGACGCGCTTTACTCGCGCCTCCTCGAGACCAAGGCACACGCGGCGGCGACGGCCGTCCATCGCATCGCCAGCAGCTGCGAGTCCATCTTCCGCGGCACCACGGACGGGCTGACGGTACTGCTCGACGACGACGTCCTCCACCGGCTGTACGACTACATGCAGAACACGGAGTACTCGGCGTTGCTCGACCTCGTCGCGCACCGGAAACCCAGCATGCGGGTGCTGGAGATCGGCGCGGGGACCGGCGGGACCACGGCCGCCGTCCTGCCGGCGCTCGCGTCCGCGTACGGCGAGCGCACGTATCTGTCGTACACGTACACGGATGTGTCGCCGGGGTTCTTCCCGGCCGCCAAGGAGCGGTTCAAGGAGCATGATGCCGTGCGGTATGCCGTTCTGGATATTTCCAAGGATCCGGTGGGGCAGGGGTTCGACCTGGGGAGTTTCGATCTTGTCATCGCATGCAATGTAAGTGAGGGTGTCACTGAGTGTGTGATGAGGGGGTTGAGGGGGTTGAGGGGGTTGATGAGGACGATGAGAATGAGGATGAGGATGAGGATGATGAGGACGATGAGGATGATGAGGATGATGAGATGATGAGACTGATGAGACTGATGGGGATGATGATCGTGCTCCTCATAGTAACAACACATCATAGGTCCTTCACGCAACACCAAACATGCACGAAACCCTGTCCAACGTCCGAAAGCTCATCCACCCTCGGGGCAGACTTGTCCTACAGGAGCTTTCGCCAGGTCAGTAATTCACATCAAAGCGCCGAGGTCTTGCGCAGTAGTGCACACTTGAAACTCACTCACCAACACCCATCGCAGAAACCAAATGGATCAACTTTGTCATGGGCGTCCTGCCAGGCTGGTGGCTGGGCGTCGACGACTCACGATTCCCAGAACCTTTCATAGACAGCGGTCGCTGGGACGAGGAACTGCGTGCGGCAGGCTTTAACGGCGCGGAGGCGGTCGTGTACGACGGCTACCTCAACAACACCATTATCGCGACACCAGCTGCTAACCCTAACCCTAACCCTAACCCCGACTCTGACTTCAACCCTAACCCCAACCAGCTGCCGCTGTCGAAGCGAGTCACGCTGCTCCATTCCGGTGAGATCGAGATAGGGGCTAATAGCAGGCACTATAACACGGCCGTCGACAGACTTGACGCCCTGCTCGAGCTCTCGGGCTATCAGGTTGACCTGCAGACTTTCAACGATGACAACCACGCCACCGCCGCCCCATCGCTCTCGCTCCCCGAGGGCCAGGATGTCGTCGTGGCCCTGGATCTCGCCGGCCCTTTCTTCCACGACCTGACGGAGCGCCGCCTCGCCGGCTTCCAGGAGCTGGTCCGACAGGCGCGGGACCGCCGGTGCGGCGTCCTCTGGCTCACGGGCGCGAGCCAGGCCGGCTGCGTGGACCCGCGCTTCGCACCCGTCATTGGAGTGGCGCGCGTGGTGCGCACCGAGACGGGTCTTGACTTTGCAACGTTGGAGCTGGAGCTGGAGGTGGACTGCCTGGACAAGGACAAGGACAAGGACAAGGACAGCGGCAGCGGCAGCAACTTTGACATCACCGCCGTGCCCGCCGTGCTGGCCGAGTTCCAGCGCCGCGAAGCCGATGGGGACCCGGACATGACGCCCGAGGCCGAGTGGGCGTGCGTTGGTGGCCGGGTCATGATTGGCCGTTACCACTTTGTCGACGTCTACAAGAGGCTGAAGACGGATGATGACGACGAGAGAGACGACGAAAGAGACGACAACCGAGACAAAGACCAAGGAACAGTGCTCAAGCTGGAACAGCATCGACCCGGGCTGGTGAAGACGCTGTTTTGGGAGCAAAGGGCGCATCCTCCTCTCGGGGATAATCAAGTCAGGATCCAGGTGAAGGCTGTTGGGCTGAATTTCAAGGTGAAGAAACTCTTCCTTTGGTCTCCTTGGGTTTGTATTTGTCGGGTTGCTTGCCCACGAACGTTGTTCCCTCTCTGTAAGGGGGAGAAAAGGGATAAGGGTTGAGGGGGAGGCCATCACCCCAACTCAACCCTAACCCTAACCCTTGAAGGGGTAAGGCTGGCTGACTGACTAACAACGACAACGACGACGATTATGTTGATGATCTCGTGATGGCCGATCGGACAAGACTGACGATAACCCCTACAACAGGATGTCCTGATCTCTCTGGGAATCATCACCGAGCCGTACTCCATCGGACGTGGCTTGGGTTATGAGTGCAGCGGCACCGTGACGGCCGTCGGGCCCGGCGTCACCGAGTTCCGCGTCGGCGACGGGGTCATTGCCGGCACCAGCGGCTCCTTCACCACCGTGCTGCAGGCGCCCGAGGACCTGTGCTGCGCCATCCCGGCTTCCATGTCGTTTGACGAGGCCGCAACCATCATGGCCGTATATTGCACTGCTATTCACTGTCTTGTCGACGTCGGACGGCTGACAAAGGGCATGGTGAGTTTGGGCGGGGGTCGTTTAGCTCTCTCTCTCGTAATGAAGAAGATGACCAACAGCGGTTCGTCTCTAGTCGGTTCTTATTCATTCTGCTGCGGGCGGCGTCGGTATTGCCGCTATTCAAGTTGCCAAGATGGTTGGCGCCGTGGTACGTCCCCCTTGTTTATGGATACTATTATCAACTGGAGTTATCAACTAGAGATATCAACTAGAGATATCAACTAGAGATATCAACTAGAGATGTCAACTAGAGATGTCAACTAGAGATGTCAGCTGAAGAGAAGAGACGGACAAAGACGTCTCCATGAATATGCAGAGTCAGAGTCCAAAAGAAGAAACCGTATCAACTAACTCACTCAAAAGATGTACTGCACCGTCGGCAACGATTCCAAAGCAGAGTTCCTCGTGGACCGCTTCGGCATCCCGCGCCGCCACATCTTTTCCTCGCGGGACGCGTCCTTCCTCCCCGCCGTGCTCGAGGCGACGCGAGGCCGCGGCGTGGACGTCGTGCTCAACTCTCTGGCGGGCGAGCTGCTGCACGCCTCGTGGAAGTGCGTGGCCGCGTTCGGCACCCTCGTCGAGATCGGCCGCCGCGATCTCGTCGGCCAGGGGCTGCTGGCCATGGACGCCTTCGAGGCGAACCGGTCCTTTGTCGGCTTCGACCTGCTGCGCTTCACCGCCGAGCGGCCGCTCGAGGTCAAGAGCCTCATGACGCGCGCCCTCGCTTTCTATGCCGAGGGCCACATACGCCCCGTCTCCCCCCTGACGACGCTGCCCGCGACCAACATCTCCGACGCGATCCGGTCCATGCAAAAGGGCCAGCATCTGGGCAAGACGGTGGTGACCATGCCCGAGAACCACAACGACTTGGTGTCCGAGACGGCCCCCCGTCCCCTCCGTCTGCGGGATGATGCCGCCTATCTCCTCGTCGGCGGCTTGGGTGGGCTGGGACGCTCCATCACCACCTGGCTTGCGGAGAGGGGGGCCCGATACTTCGTCTTCCTGTCCCGGTCAGCCGCGTCCGTTGCCGACGACGACCCCTTTGTGCTTGAGCTCGAGGCGTTGGGATGCGCGACGGTGAGAGTCTCGGGCGACGTGGCCAACTACGAGGATGTGTTGCGGGCCGTTGAAGCGGCAGGGAGACCGATTGCTGGGGTGCTGCAGGCGTCCATGGTCGTCAGGGTCTGTTGTCTCTTTCTTTACTCTTTAGTGTTCAGTCTCTCCATGTTGTCTCCTCCACTATTCAGCCTCTCTCCGTGTTGTCTCCTTTGATGTTCAGCCTCTCTTTACCTATTGTAGTCTCCTTCACCATGTTCAGCCTCTCTCTACCTACATCCCGTCAGTTGTTAACTACTAATGGCTAACCATCCTTCTTATCAAGTTATGAACATGCTGACTCTACCCCAGGACAACAACCTCGTCGACATGTCGTGGGACGAATGGGTTTCCGCGTCCCGCCCCAAGATCCAGGGCACCTGGAACCTGCATAACGCCCTCGCCCGCGAGCAGCCCCGGCCGCCGGACCTCTTCTTCCTCTTCAGCTCCGCCGGCGCCATGTCGGGACACTGGGGCCAGGCCAACTACAACGCCGGCAACGCCTTCCTCGACGCCTTTGTGCAGTATCGCCACTCGCTCGGCCTGCCGGCCAGCGTCCTCAACATTGGCGTCATGGGGGACGTGGGCTACGTCAGCGAGAACGCCGGCCTCCTCGACTCGCTGCGCTCCACGTCCCAGTACGTCATGGACGAGCCCGCTCTGCTCGACTGCCTCGAGCTTATGTTGAAGCGGTCCGTCGCCGCCCAGCAACAACAACAACAACAACAACAACAACAACAACATCAACGCTATGCCCAGCGCTCGCAAATGGGTATCGGCCTGCGCTCTTTGCTCCCCATCACGGCGCCCGCCAACCGGACCACCTGGCGCAAAGACCCGCGGTTCCAGGTCTATCGCAACTTGGAGGAGGCGGCCACTGGCGCGTCGGCCGCCGGGGCCTTGTCTTCGGACGAGCCGCTGGCTCGGCTGCTGCGGGAGATCGGGACCAACATGACGCTGCTGCAGTCGGCCGAGACGGCGGCGCTGCTGGCCCGCGCCCTCGGGAACACGCTGCTCGGCTTCATGATGCGGTCCGAGGACGACCTCGACCTCGATGCGTCGCTGACGTCCACGGCCATCGACTCCATGATTGCCATCGAGCTCCGCAACTGGATCCGCAGACAGCTCGGCGCTGAGGTCACTGTCCTCGAGATCGTCCGAGCTGCGACCCTAAGGGACCTGGGCGACATGGTGCAGAAGAGGCTCGTCAAGAAGTACCAGGCGCGGGGCTGAATGGTGAGTAATTAGTAAATAACTAGTTCTTAGCCGGCACTAGTGCTTAGTTAGGGTTTGGGGTTGGGGTTTAAAAATAAGGCTATAGTCATCAGCTATTTTGCCGCTGTGACGCTCTCTGCTGTGACGCGAGACTTATAAGGCTTCCGGAGGCTAACCTAATATTTCGAGGTATCTTATATACTAAGTACTAAGTAGTCTATAATGCTTTTTCTTAATCACTATACTGTATTTATTCTGTAACCTCTTTATACGTTTAATACCTATTACACTATTTATCGTTAGCTAGATGAATTCTTAATAAGATCTTTATACACTAACTACTAAACTAGTATATATATAAATTATATGTTATTACTGTAATTATAACTATATAGAGAGGGAGAATAAACTAGAGGTTAGGTTAAGCTAAAGTAAAAGACCTACTTACCTAGCTATGTACTAAGTTTAACCTTGAGATAATGATAACAATTGTATAGCCTATTTATAATTATAGAAAATAGGTGATTTTACTCAATTTAATATATACAGCTAATTTCGTCTTTTATTCTATGTATGAGAAGAAATATTTACCTATCTCTTACTATCTTCATTTACTTCTTAGTTAATATTATATTAGATATTCTTTAGATAAGCCTAACAATTTAGATTGTCTAGGGAAGTATGACATAATAGGTTTATTTAAGTGACAGACTAATAAAGTAGTTAGATTATAAGTAGCACTATTATAACAGATAATCTACACTTAACTCTATTATACTCTACTTTACCTAACGCAATCTCTATTACTAGCCTGTTTTCTTTCTAATAATTTAAGCTACTTTTAAAAAACGATATCTACGCTATGGTAACCGTTTCTACGACAAATAATTTACTAGATAAGAGAGTGTGTTTGATACTTCTTCTTCTATCTTTTCGTTTACGTCCGAACTTCAAGTTTCGTTTCCCTAATCAAAAGTATATACACGATTCATCTCAAAATGAAAATAATATCTGGGCCCTTTGAAAAATAATACCATGGCAAATATGAAGCACATGGAAAACTTACTTCAACGGCTACAACTTCCTTGTGTATCTCGCTAGCGATCCTCGTTATACCCTTACCAAATGGCGTTTTTAGGATATGTTCCCAGGCGACCCTCTGTTTCTCGTCATTCTTCCTTAACTTCGGAATCCTTGTTGTATCCTTACTAAACAGCGTGTAGAGGATATGCTTCCAGGCGATCCTCTGATCCTCGTCAACATTGCTAACTTTACAGTTATTGCTGTTGTCAATCTTGAGACACTCTTCTGCGTTTCGAATTCCTTCGAGTGTGCGTTCATTCCGAATATCCCTCACCTCGATACGGGATAGATTATGAGGATTCATGCGCGCATCCTTCCACAAACCCATGAGAGCCTCGTTCATGTGAAGTCGCGGTAGGTTTCGGTCCAATCCATTGTATGCCATTGCTATCAGCATTTGATCAGGGGGTGTAATCACGATCTGATTGACAACAAAATTTTTCATCCTGAAACCTGTCGTCCGCAAAACTTTAATAATGTTGTTCCCAAAGCCGTACGAGCTGTAGTAGGTCTCAACGATATAGTCTGGGTAACCCGAAAGTTTTCTCATCCTCCACTAGTGAAAGGGATTTATTAGTCATAGTTTGCAACAAAGAGACTTAAAATTGCCTACCTGGCATGATCCATGATCAGTTAAGAGAGCTGTAATGAGCAGTGAAATGAAGAGATAGAAGCGCTTCATTATGCTTAGTAGCTATTGTTGCTTAACTTAGAGCCTGTTCTATAAGTTGACTGTGACTTTTGCTAGCATTAGCATACCTAGTAAGATACTATATAGGTGTAAATTCTTTATAAAACTAAAAACCTCTAGTTAGAACTAAATAGCTAGCTAAATATGTATGAAGCTATATGTTAAGTTTTAGAAACGAAAAGTTAGTTAGGGAGTGCTAATCAAATTAGCGTAAAGGCTATTAGCTATACAGATACTAGCAGAACCTGTCTAGACCTTTAATAGTAGCCTAGCGTTAACCCTATTAAACGTAGTAGTAAACCTCCTCTAGTATACAAAAGGTTAGCGTAGTTATATAATAGGGGTTCTACTAGCTAGTAATAACTAGAGTAATTACTGCTAACGCGTTTTATAGATATATACTTTTTCTAGATTCTTCTATCTAAAACTAGGATAAAATACTTACTAGCGTAACTGCTAGCTAGATTCCCTCCTAATACCTACTGTCTAGTATCTACTTCTACTATCTACTTCTACTATCTACTTCTACTACTTACTTTTACTACTATAGATATAAATTATATTGTTAACAGCTAAAGCAGTAGCAGCAGCAGTAGCTATAATACTATAGTATTCTAGGTACTCAATTTAGCTACTTACTATATTACTACTTAAAAGATAGGAATATGTTCATTCTTAGAGCGTAAAGCATTTCAATAAGGATTTTCATTAGCCTAATCTTACACGTAGTTAATGCCTTATTTACTAAACGCTTCATAAGTATATAATCTAGGACTATTAGATAATTACTACTAAAACAGGCTACATAAACCTCCTCTAGTATGTGAAAGGTTAGTGTAGTACTTGCGGGCCCTAATTAGTTAGCATGCCCTGCAGGTACTACGCTAACCTTTGATATGCTAGAGGAGGTTTATAATTACATTCTCCTAATAATATGTAATACTTTGTTCACTTAATACTTAGATATGTAGATATCTTCCTCTGTATTGTTATTTTTGCCGAGTAAATAAGGGACAAATAAACGAGCTTAGAATTAAATTGGGCGGAGGGGTAAGCCTCCTTCCATAACTTTCTCCCACCAAGCTTTAGCCTTACGCTCTGCGTCGTTCAAGACATTACTCTGGTCTATCGCCGGGTCATCTAGTATGTGTCCCCCCTTTTCCTGTTCGGAATCTGTCTCGGTGTTTTTTTCGTTGCTGATGCTCCATACCTCAGTACGCATTTTATCAAAATCGATACTGTCGTCATCTTTGTCCTTTTTCTGACCTATCACCGAGTCATCTAATACGCCTTTCCCCTTTTCCTGTTCATGTTCTGTCTTCGTGTTTTTTTCGCCGCTAATGCTCCATTCCTCAGCACGCACTTTCTCGAGATTGATGCTATCGTCATCCCTGTCCTTACGCTGTTTCTTATTCTTATTTCCAAGCTGGCGGTCTGTCTCAAGAACAAGATCCTGATAGGCTGACGTCAACTCTTCAAAGCTATAATCCCCCGTACCTATATCGTCATCCTGTTTCCTGTCTACTGTCGTGTCGCTCGGATAATGTTCGAAATCTCCACAGATTCCAAAATTAATCATTCGTTTCGTTAACCAAGGTCTAGTCGGAAAAAAAGGATAAAGCCTAGACGAACCAACAAACTGCGTGACCCGACATGTTCTATGATACATTCCACAGGCTTTTACCGTTTGTCTACTGCTGTTGATGTAGTCAGGATGACGGCAGGATATGCTTCTTGAGCGATCGCCGGGTCTACACCCCCCAGTGGAAAATCCATAACCTAGAGGCTCTTCCAATTCTGTTCTAATCGCAAATTCGATACAGAATTGGTCGAGCTCATCAAGAGTATCAAGTAGGTTTTCAGTTTCGTAACGTTTATAAAGTCCTTGGCTGATTTTAGGCTCCCTTTTTGTACGCTGGCTGCGATGCGAACTAAACTTGTTTTTAGTGCTGTGGCGTGTGTTAGGCTGCGACGCCTTCGGCTTAGTTTTAATAAGGCTAAGCTGTAGGGAATAAATGGCTAGAACTAGGAATGCTAGTAAAGAGAAGAATAGTTTGTTATTGAAATGCATAATGCTTATACAAAATAGTGTAAGTAGGAGTGAAGAGATTACATAAGAAAAAGGATATAGTAAGTATTCTGCTAAAGATTCTTCTAATAAGTCTAGCTTAGATATTAGGAAAAAGATTAGCTACCTTTTATACTTTTAGGCTATACACCTATATGATTGTAATAATATGTGAAACGTTCTTATCATTAGTAATATATCTAAGTTATACTATAGTACATAAAGTATTTTCTAAATTACTTACTAAAATTAGGATAGATCAGAGTCGTATTATTAGTTATAAATAAGTATCTCCTATACCTCCCTTAGTATTTAAGGGGTTAGCGTGGGATAATATTAGGCTAGGAGTGAGGCAGTCCCTAGTTCTCTTATAACAGTAGATATACATTAATCTATAAAGCAAAAGGCCTAACTTATAGGTGCTACTTCTAGTTATCATTGAATAGTACCTCTCTATACAGATTAAGTAAAACAATTCTCAAGCTAATTAAAGTAGAAGTAAATAGTAAAGGTGGATTATAGAAAGTAGAAAAGTAGGTAAGATTTAAAAGAAATCTTAGCTTGAGGTTAGTCTCTTATATACCTTATCTTTAATTTAGGTAGAAGTATCTAGAAAAGATATATACTAATTAAACGTACTAGAAGGAGCAGCTCTAGTCTCTACTATCTAATAGTAGCTACTATTATATACTGCCCTACTCTTTAATATATTAGAGACAGTATAGGAGCCTAAATCTTTTCCAGCATGCTAAAGGTTAGCGTAGTACTTACAAGCCCCAATTAGCTAGGATACCCTGTAGGTACTACGCTAAGCTTTACTATGCTAGAGGAGGTCTAAGAGAAATCTATCTAGATATATAAGTAGAAAGCGCGAAGTTTATTAAATAGTTATTAGATGTACTCTAAATAAGAAAGGTTCTCTTAATCATTGTTATATATATCTTTATAGCTACATAGAATATAAGTAAGACGTTAAGGTATTAATAATTTCTATTAGATTAGAAATACAATAGAGTAGTTGTCTTGAATAGTTATTAGCATGTAAATACTAGTCAATTAGGTGGATATTTTCGGTCTATGCGATATGGGTGGGCACGGCGAATATCATGCCACGGTCTGCCCGGACTAGGTAACCTAGTCTGTCTAGCCCAGGCCCTATCCGGCCTGCCCGAGCCTATTTAGCTTGCCTAAGCCGGTTCGGCCTGTCCGAACCTGTTTGAACGCAGAATGAGGAACCAGCCTTTTGCCGGTGGCCGAGCGCTAAGGACAACCCCAGCCTATCAGTTTCCTTGTATACCCACTTTCAATTCAAAGGGCTTTGTCGATGACCCTTTGAGTGGATGCCACGAAGAAAGTAACTCCTACGTAGTATATGGATGGCACTACGTAGTTAGTAGATATGATTTCTGCAGCCCATGCTCATGAAAAAAGGGGGTAAATGAGCTATGCCGCATCCCGTGGGCGATGCTCTGGAATGCGGCGTTGGCACACAAGGGATAATTGATCATTTCCTCCCCTCCCTCTTGGGAAAACTCTTTGATAAAACCTCACTCAAGGTCCATGGCCATTTCCCGCCCCCCTGGGATAATAATCCCTTGGGGACTCGTTGTAGAAGCCGCTTTAGTCGTAGCCCGCCCCCTGATCATTATTACCACCTACAAGAATCATTACCCACATCATGAGCATCATCGGAGGGTACCCGGCACGGCGCTTCAGCCGCTTCACGAATGCGGCTGCAGCGGCCGTCTTTTTCCTGTTCCTCTGGGTGTTCCGTGAACGGCTGGGCCTCGACCGCGTGGGCATGGACTCGAGCCGCCTCCCGTGGATCCCGCGACTATCCCACTACCGGCACGAGGAGGACGTCTTTGACCTGGCGCCGGTTAGTTCCGACGTGATCCGGGCCGTGTGCGACACGACGGAGTGGGATGCGGGCAAGGCGATGCAGATTGTGTTTACGTGCGACAACAACGTCGGCGGGATCGGCAACATACGCAACTCGGTCCTGAACTGCGTGCGATACACGATGCTCGCCGGGGGCTCGCTGGTGATGCCGCGCATCGTTGAGCGCAACGACTCGGACATCTCGCACATCCGGACGGGGCGGCGACGGCAGATGGAGTACCTCTTTGACAGACAGCACTTTGTCGACTCGCTGCGCCTCTCGTGCCCCCAGCTGCGGCTCTACGACGACACGGACGAGGTCTTTGAGGCCCTGGGACCGGCGCGGACGTGGTCCCTCGGCCTCTTCCCCGAGTCCCTCGTGGACGAAGAGCACGTGGCCAGTACGGGCATCGCGAACCCGGAACGGTGGCAGTCGCAGCTGTACCGGTGGCTCGACGGGATCAACAACAGCACCGAGGCGGCGCCGACGGGGCGTCCCACGGAGGGCCCGATGGTGGTGGACCTCGGGCGGTCGTACCTGACGTACCCGATCCGCAGCGACGGCGACGAGTTTGCGGCGACGTTCGGCACCGTGCTCGAGTTCCGCGGCGACGTGCGGCGGCTGGCGAGCGACGCCATCCTCGGCATCGACGGGCGCTTCTTCGGCGCGCACCTGCGCACCGAGAAGGACGCGCTCGACAGCTGGAACCCGGCGGACCCGAACTGGGCGTGGTCCGAGTACGGCAAGCAGACGGACGCCTTCTTCGACCAGGCGGGCCGGGCGGGCCTGTCGGTCATGTACGTGGCGTCGGGCAACGAGACGCAGGTGGCGATGCTCGCGGCGGACGCGGCGCCGCGCGGGGTGCGCGTCGTGACGAAGCGGGACCTGCTGACGGGGCGCCGCCGCAGACGGCTCGATGCCCTGACGTGGGATCAGCAGGGCATGGTGGACTTCTTGGTCATGTTGGGCGCGGCGCAGTTTGGGGGCGTGGGACACTCGAGTTTCGCGTGGAACGTGGCGCTGAAGAGGCATCTGTTTTCCCAAGAGGCTTCTTCTTCTTCTTCTTCTTCTTCCAGGGACAAGGACGCCTTCTTGAAGGGGCCGCAGATGCTCAGTGATGACCTGAGCCAGATCTACGGCGTGCCGGGCAAGTACCCCGAGTATGCGGCATGTTTGTGGCCATGATGGTCAGTTGTGCTGTGGCATATGGCACGATCATTGCGTCTGTGTAATTACCCGCTGTTGCAGGTATTGAAGGTGTTGATGTATGTAGTATATTGGTTAAAACAGAAGAGACCCCGTTTCTTACTTATGCTCCATTGAAGGTGCATTCTCACATTAGTAAATATCCGACGGCTAACTACACCAAGTACAAGCAAGAACACCGTCGTGACTTGGAAGAGCGACATCATGATGGCCGGCGTGACTGTCAAGGTAACATATGCCTACTCCAGCGTGCAAGCTCCTAAAGGAAGGATAGCGAAGCATTCGCTCAACTCCTGGGGGGGAACCCCCCAGACCCCCAGCCTCGCTGCGCTCCAACGGAATAGGAAATAGCAAGCCGGACGACGATAACGCATCTAGGCTGATAGATAAGAGCCCACGTACCAAGGCCATTCAACAAACGGTTAATCGCCTTTATTTTCAGTGTTCCATTTAGAGCATGAGATATACCCGGGGGTGTTTACATCTTATAGCCTTCTATGCCTCAACAACATCAGGTTCCCCCACAAGATTCAGCCCTGAATACTTGCTAGTTACTGGTTGCACCGCAGCTACGAGACGTAGAGCGCACATAGACAACAAGTGGCAGACCGCTATCGCCATGAGCCAAGCTCTGGCCTCCCTCACTGTTTTCAAGGGTGGTTAGTTAAATAGTTTATCAACAACCCCGCCGTAGAGACGACGACCACTGTTCAGTGGTGTCCAGGAAAAACTTACCATTGCGAGTTACCCGAGGCAGTGCAGCACATGTCGCGGATGTATCCAACGGCCCAACCCACTTCCCAGCTAGAAAGAGTTGTTAGTAAATAGCGTATCAAAAAGGGTCAAGGTAATCAATTACCGTTTCACATGGGTGTTCTCCGTGAGATACGTGTTCTTGACACAAACCTGGGCGTCGCCGTTTGACCAGCTCACAAAGGTGCCATGGGCGACATAGGTCATTGCGTCCGGGTTGCTGTTCTGGAGATCCCACATGAGATTGTTGATGCTGTTCTTGCTGAAGAGGGCTCCCTTGGTGCCGCACTCGTCTCGCTTGTCGAACAGCGAATTTTCCGTCTCGACTCCCTCGGTGATGTTGAAGGGGCCGAACGCAAGGGACTCCGGGTGGTCCTCAGTGGGAACCGCGGCCGCGGAGTAGACGACCGACGCAATGGCCACCAGGAAAGATTGGGTACGCATGTTGAGAGTAAGTAATGTATGAATGAGTTTTACTAGCCAGCTTTGTGTGTTTCGGGCAGGAGGTAATGAAGGCTGAAGGAAGCTTGAGGAGAGAAATGTTTCGACTCATCGGCGACTAGACTTGAATATATATCCAAATTCTATTTCACTCCTTCTTCTTTTCTCCTGTGCATTTCTTGACTCTCGACACAGGCTTCACTAATTACAGGAACAAGCTACGACGAATCGTGGCAGCTGCAAGTCTGCTTGCTGCCTGCGGTCCATCCCCCACAATTACCATCATCATCATGGGACTGCGGCCTGCCAGTGTGCCTCGAAATGTTTACGTAGTAAGCACCCAAACGAATTCGGCCAGTAAAACCCACAGACTAGTCGGCAGTGGGCTCGGCCTGGACTGACCTATTCAAGACTGACGAGGGTCAAGGTACCTATTTTTGGATTTTCCTGCTCGTCGCTTCATTGATTACTACGGACGGATACAACCGAAGGCGTCTGGAGATCTGCTATTATCCACCGGGACTTATTCAGCGACAGGTTCCAAGTGGGTTCCAAGCGGGTTCCAAGCGGGTATAAAGTGGATTCATTGTTGGATAGTCTCTCGGGCTATTACCACATGAAATACGGAGTACAATAGTTGCACCAGTCAAACGTTCCCCTCAAAACGGCCACTCCATTCAGTATCGGTTCTTTGGTGGCTTACTGAGGAAATGGACCTCTATTCGGTACTTGGTGGCTTACTGAGGAAATGGACCTCTATCCGCTAATTAATTACTACTCGGTGTCTTACTGAGGAAGTGGATCTCTTTGTGTGGTGCTCAAGGAGCGGTAAACTCGATGAAGAACAACCACCTTGTTGAAGTTGCGTGCCTGGTGTGGAAGTAAATGCATGCGACAACGTCAAAAAGAACATTCAACAAGAACAACTCTGCAACCATTCACTCTGCTCGAATAAGTTATAATAAGCTGCACCGCGCCGCCTCTCATTCCATGCGTGGATTCCCATCAACTTCACTCTCACCCATCAATCGTCCATCCTTATAGATCTATCATCCTCCATCGCTTCGAACCCGAGCAGCTCTCATCATGTACATCTCTTCGCTCCTCACCATCGCCTTCGGAGCCTTGGCTACCAGCGCCGCCCCCTTGGACTCGTCCGCGGCCCCCTCCGCGCTCACAATGGTCCAGGAAGGCCCGTTTCCCCTCGCCCAGCCCAAGCCCGTCGCGGCCCCCCAGAGCGAGCTTCCCGCCACCGGCCTCGAGAAGCGCAACACCGGGTGCGGCGGCGGCTTCGGCAGCTACAACCAGGCGGACGCCGACGAGCTCCAGCGACAGCTGCAGAACTACAACCCCGAGAAGCTGGTCTACTTGCCCGCGTGGTCCTCGTACTCGTGGAGCGTCGGGACCGCCAAGGTCTGCGCCATCAACATGTATCTCTCCGACAACACGCACGTCAAGGAATGGGAGGCCGGTTGGGGCATGGGATACGTCCGGGACATGTGCTGTGCCGGAAAGTCATCCTGGTTAGTAAATTCATGGATTCATTGATCTTGCCAATTCCCCAACGACTCTGCTACTCTGCAGTTGCCAACTTGCCCCTGCCATCGGCCTTTTCAAAATTCTTCCATGCCCTACTCGCCTTGCTATTGTACCCATCGTCACTCACAGTTGTCGCTGACCTCATTGCCAGCACGGGTGGAATTTGCAGTGGTCACGGTGACTCGGGCCTCTCCGTCGACTTCCGCGTCCAGAACTCGGCCAGATCCTGTACGTGGTGATGATACAGAAGCGGAAATGGGGTGCTAGTTAGCATTGGATACACCTGAAAACCCAGTTGCAGTAGCAGCGGGCCGGGGCGATCTGTCACTGTCAGCCATGTTATATAAGACGAAGATCTTGATGAGGGAAAACTTGAATTCATTCACCCTTGTACCTGTGTAGTAGAATACAACACGGCTTGCCATTATGTAGCAAGTACCTTTGAATCCCTGCTGTGGTTTTACTAGACAGTGAAAGGGACAGCAGCAAAGTGAAATGGACAGGAGCAATTACCCACCTGCTGACGGATACACCCCCTGATCCTTCTACCCAGACAGACTCATAATTACCGCTCTCCCGCTTCTATTGAACCGTCCTGTCACGAGCCCACCAGGGGGACACTGGTAATGCTCGACACCGGCGAACTGTGGACATTGGTAATGCAGGGGATCAGAGGATTGAGGGCCAGTGAGCGAAGGAATAGGGGAATCAAGGGCTCTGAGATGGTAGGACTCGGGGGTTCAGAATGGGGGACCACTGTCTACGGGGCCTCCTGTGGCCAACCGGTATTCATACATCTTTAAGTGTTGCTACAGTCTCGTTGCCTTTGCCAGTCGGTCGGTTTAGTTGGATCGGATATAACGGAGAGATTCGGAGTTAATCCACCTAGAGTGGCTGTTTACTACTTCCTTTGCTCCTCATAGCCACATCAATAACTAACAAAGAGTGAGATTATCTCTGAATCGATTAGTATTGAAGCGACAAACCAACCTGTGATTGCTGTCAACGCAGGCGGTTTTGTTGCCGGCCGAATATCCACCGACGTGTTGCCAGTCTTGTATTATCCACTTGTAAAGGTGATTAGATGAAGAAGGACTTAGTGGGAGGAAGGGAATGCTCTATTCCGAATCTTAGTCTCTGGACGTCAAATACATGTTCCTCCCGCCAATGACATCTCGAACAGACCTCAATCACGCCCAGAGTCGAAGACCACAGGTGACAACGGACGCACTTGGGGCCGCATAGAATAGCAGTAGCAGACAAAGTGGACGAGGGGCTTCGACGTAGGGATAAGAGGGAAAAGGGTAGGCTGAGCTTAGGGAGAAAGGTTCTACAACAAAAAGAAGCGGCGAGGAAGGTAATTGTAATTCATAATAATCACGACACAGGGCACTCTGTTTCTATTTTTCAAAAACTGTCATCAAGCAAGCCGCCGCTCGATCGATATTACACATGGGGGGGGCCTCTCGCAAGCTTGTATCTGGATCAATCGCAAGATGACATTCGGGCAAGTGAGCCATAAAGGTCCACTCAGCCAAGTATGCTTGCATTGTTCCGCCACACCGTTCTAAGCGTCCAAGGTAGCTGGATCGGTCTACGCCGGATACCCTCAAGCCCAGCTGCCCAGGGTGCGAACGGTGACCGGCGGCCCGAACCGTAACGTCTTACGAGTACGGCCCTCCCAGCAGCAGGCTGTCTGCATCTCGTGTCCATGGTCTCACTGCCTAACGGGACAACTCGGGTGGCTCGCCGCGAGAGGAGTCTGCGGCGACTTCCAACGCAAAGAAGGCCATGTTCCGGGAGTTTTTGATTTTGTCGGCATCCGAGAGACTTGCACAGCTGTTTCGGGTGTTAAATTGGCACTGACACTTTGCTTCTCGGGAGGCTTCAAAAGACTTACCAAGTCGCCCTGGAGCAGCCTCCGGGTCGACCAGGTGCTTCTGGGTCTGGAACGTTACCGCACTTTCTCGACTCGCCGACGATCCGGCTTAGGTGTTGCGCCGCTTGCAGCAGCGCAAATCCGGCAGAATGGTCAAGGGTCCTATCTTGCCTCCACTGCTCTACCATTGCTTCGTGGGACGGCCTCTTGAAGAGTGAAGGACACAACATGATTGCGTCTACTGCCCATCCATCATCTCCCTTGTCGTGCGCACCAGCAACCGTGGGGTCTCTACATTCCTCAGAGAGCTTGGGAGGGCACGCGTACGTCAGGCCTGTCGGACTAAGGAAATCCTTTATCATCCAGCTAATGTAGTTTTCTGGGCTTGGCGGCTTCAAATACTGTAGGACAGCTTCATAGTGATGTGTCCTTATCGCCTCTCTCGTCGCGGGCTTAGCATTGCCCTCTTCCGCAGCTTGTTAGTCCAACGCCATCGTGGTCGGCTAAGTAGGTTCACGTACCGCCAAACCATAACATATACGCAGGGGACAGCTCGGAACCACCCTGCTCAAGAAAGGACGAGGCCGCAGAGGCAAGTTCTCGGGCTTCGTCTATAAATGTTTTCAGGGCGGCAAGCTTTTTGACACTACAGCCGTATCCACTTCCCGTTTCGTTTTCGATGTAATAATAATCGTCGAATCCGGCTGTACTGACTGAACGTACCCTTTCGTCTCTCAAGGGGACTCCACGAGGCAAAAGGCCATGACCCAAGACCTCTGGACCGAAGAGTAGGACGGACAACACCAAAACCGATTGAGCTGACACCAGCAACATGGTGGCAAAATTGAATTAAAAACGAATGAGGGTGAAGTGTTATAGACACAGGGTAAGCAAGTGCGAGACCGCTCAACTAAGTAACAATCTTGAACCCTTGGTCACCATTCTCGCCCTTTGCATGGTCTGAAGGCAGCTCGGCAAGACCGCGGTGATTGACCCAAGACATCATTTAATGGAAGACCCATTGTTTTAGGGAGTAGATTGATCTCCAAATTTCAATATTACACTAAGCGGATCGTGACATCTGCGGATCATTGTTAGAATATTACAACAGCGACTGACAGAGTCAACCCAAGTTGATATCAAACTAGCTTGGCTCTGTGCTGTGTGACATGATCCTCAGGCCGCAGCATGAGAATACAGCTAGTTGGCTGGATTTTGTATGGTATTTAGCTAAGCCTAACCACTTTAAGTAAAGAAACCCAGTGCTAAAACAGAATAGTAGGTCTGCTCGCAAAATTTATTTTATGATTATCTGGTAGTATGACGACGCAGAGTTTTCACGTTTGTTAATTGCTATTAGCCTGCGATTTATATTGAAAGGCAGAGTTTTACAGTAAAGTTGCATTATAGATAGGCGGAAAGTAAGGTAAATCGCGCGGTCTATTTGTAACTGTAGAGCTGTAATTAATGCTATATCAATTTCCATGGATATTGAAACTCCTGTTGCTGCTGCTGTAGCTGTATCTACTGCTGTTAATATATTATAGCCTAGGGTTGGCTAGATAATAGAAAACTAGGCAATATATGTGTAAACTGCTGCTAGCTAGGGATATACTAAGAGAAAGCTTAATACCTATACCGCTACTACTACTATATCTTAAACTTTACTTTAGCCTTTTGTTAATCTAAATAATCTAAGGCTGAAGTTAAGTCACTATATTTTCTATTATTCCTATAATGTATAGCTATACCTACAGCTACACCTAGAAGAAAAGAATACCACTATATCTCTAACTATTAATATTAATACTTCTACCTACATTTAGTTCTACATTTTTATTATTTTTCATTATCTACTTTAACTAAGCTTAAGAGAGGGTAAAAAGGTTAGATAAGCAGTAATGCATGTATAACTTTACCTTCTAGTCGCTAATTTTAGTAAGAGAAGTTACTTTAAAACTGTTGTTGCGATAAAGTAGGTAATTACGAGATAATTAACGGGTATTTACCCGTTGTTTACGCAGGCGCTGGCCGGCGTTTATGCCGCGGATTCGCCGAGATTGTGCTTGTGTATAACAGCCCTACTTCGCCTGCAGATTAGGTTAATCTAGCGGGCAGGGTTATTACATTATACTAGCTATAAGTCCTACTGTCTTTAGCTTGTATTGCTTGGCTTTAGTAAAACTAGTCTAATTATTTAAGTTTTCCTTATTAAAATATTAAACGTAGAGTTATAGTACCTAAGAGCAGGGTTAACAATTAGTTTCTTAGTATTAGTATTAGTATTAGTAATTTTAGTTTAGTTAGTATTAGTATAGAATTCTAAATACTAACTAGTATTAGTTTAGTATTAGTATAGCCCTACTTTAGTTTAGTAAGTTTAGTATACTAATTAGTATACTAATTAGTATGCTTAGTAAGCAGCTATAAACGTAAGAAATTCTATAAAATTTTGAAATTAAAAGGAAGTTAAAAAAAGTCTATAATTATGTATATTTAGAAATATATATATCTATATATATCTATATATTATATATATATATATCTATATATCTCTATCTATATATATATCTACATATATATATAAGCTAAGTGCTAGTACTTAATACTGTATTATATATATACTAAAAATATAGATATAGATTATATTTCTTAGATACTTAATTACCTATACTAAAGATAAGTATAATATATTTTAGATACTTTAATTTAAGTACCTAAGTATAACATATCTTAAATACTTAGGCTAAAAGTAAGTATTATATATCTTATATACTTAAGTATAAGTAACTAAATAGAATATATCTTAGATACTTAAGTATAAGTAGCTAAGTAAGATATGTCTTAAATACTTAAGTATTTCTAATTAGTAATTAGTAAGTAAGTAAAATATATCTTAGATACTTAGGTATAAGTAACTAAGTAAAATATATCTTAGATACTTAAGTATAAGTAGCTAAGTAAGATATATCTTAGATACTTAGGTATAAGTAACTAAGTAAAATACATCTTAGATACTTAGGTATAAGTAACTAAGTAAAATATATCTTAGATACTTAGGTA
Organism: Colletotrichum tanaceti; assembly: GCA_005350895.1. Classification (NCBI taxonomy): domain Eukaryota; kingdom Fungi; phylum Ascomycota; class Sordariomycetes; order Glomerellales; family Glomerellaceae; genus Colletotrichum; species Colletotrichum tanaceti. Next base: position 69,320 of record PJEX01000037.1, read on the forward strand.
TAAGTAGCTAAGTAAGATATAACTTAAATACTTAAGTATTTCTAATTAGTAATTAGTAACTAAGTAAAATACATCTTAGATACTTAGGTATAAGTAACTAAGTAAAATATATCTTAGATACTTAGGTATAAGTAGCTAAGTAAGATATGTCTTAAATACTTAAGTATTTCTAATTAGTAATTAGTAAGTAAGTAAAATATATCTTAGATACTTAGGTATAAGTAACTAAGTAAAATATATCTTAGATACTTAAGTATAAGTAACTAAGTAAAACATATCTTAGATACTTAGGTATAAGTAACTAAGTAAAATATATCTTAGATACTTAAGTATAAGTAACTAAGTAAAACATATCTTAGATACTTAAGTATTAGTAACTAAATAAAATATATCTTAGATACTTAAGCTTAGAGTTACTAATTAGTAATTAGTTTTTAAGTAGAAACCTTTTTTTAAACCATACTTATTAGTTAGTATTATTAGTATTAGTAATAGACTAATAGTATTAAGTAATATAATATATCTAAAATACTATATAAAGAGAGAAAATCTCCCTTCTTAACTTTTTATTCCTACTTCTATACTTATCTACTAAGTAATAACTTATAACTATATTTAGACTCTCTATTATACTATTATATACTCTATTACTTCTCTATACTAATATTTACTCTATTACTTACTTTATATATATACTATAAGTATTAAACGCTAAAGTAAACTCTTTTATAGAATCTACTACTTCTTAAGCCTCTATTATTAAAAGTAAAGTAACTAAAAGTATTAATAATAGTGTTATTTCTAATAATACTAATACTATAGTTAATAATCCTATATATAATAGAGAAGACTTTAAACTAGAAGATAATTCTAAGTCTAGTATTTATATATTTAAGAATAATCTATTTACTAGAGTTCTTTTTGTTATTTTGTTAGCCGAGCTTATTAGAGATAAGGGTGGATTTTGGGGTTAATAGTGGCTGCCCCACTTTAGTAGCCTACCTACTTGGCCTACGCCTGCTGCGTAGCTCTTACTTATTTTCTTTCCTTTCTCTATAGCTTAGTTAACTACTAGAAGAACCGTTCGTCTGCATAAAACTAGCGCCTGCAAATAGCTTTACTATTAACTTCTTTTCTAAACCTATAACTAATTCTAATACTGATTAGTGATAGCTATTACAGTTATTATAGATTTATAAGGATAAAAATTAACTTAATAGAAGAGACTTTGCAGCAAGAGTTTTGCTTCCCTAGTAAAGTACTAACTAATAACAACTTAGTAAGAGTTTTACCTCCTTAAGAAGTTAACGTATCTATTACGCTTTTATTAATACCCTTAAGATTAAGACTTTATAGGTATAGGGCTTTAGTTACTACTCTATTAACCTTATAGGTATAGGGTATTAGTTACTACCCTATAAAAGAGATAATCTTATACTAGTAATACTATTATAATAACCTCGCTTTTAACTACTTCACTAACAGTTAGAATACCCTTACTTTTTATATCCTACTTTCTTTTAACCAACAGAAAGAACCCTTCCTCTATCCCTTTCTTATTTTTCTTTCCTATTAACAAATAACTGTTTTTTTCCTCTCATAACAATAACAAGACTTTAGTTTAATTAGTTCACTTAGTTCACTTTACTTTTTTTAACTAATATGAAAACTCTATACTATTTTTCTATTACTACCTTTTTTATTATTATAACTTACTTTCTAGTACTTTTACTTTCTTCCCTCTTACCCTTATACCCCTTATACCCCTTTCCTTTACTTTTACTCTACATCCCCTTATCTTATTACTATGAGCAGTAACAGTAAAGGTTTGTCTTAAGGACCTTTGCAGCCTCTTAAGCCTGTGTAACCTTAAGGTAATTTATAACCTCAGCCTCCTCAAGCTTATAGGCTTTCTTAAAGTATCCCTAGGAGCTTTTCACCTTATCCCTTCCTATAGTAGTAGTAGTAGTAACCTACACCCTTCATTAATACCTTTTTATCCCTTAAGTAGTTAACTAAGGAAATTATTAATAATAGTAGATCTAGTAGCGCATAGGATAGCTAGTCTAGCGGTAGCTATAAAGTTAGACCTAATAGGACTATTTAGATACCTACTAAATTCTCTAACTTCATTAACCCTAGCTAATAGTAGGATTTATACATTATACCTAAAAAAGTAACTACTAGCTAGGTTAATACCTATATTATCTAGTGTATGTCTAAATAGACTATCTGTTACTTCTATAGTTAACCCTTATAGTGAGAGATTATTAATAACGTTAAAGGATAGACTACTAATAGCTTCTCTATAGCTTATTGTAAGGTTTTAAGGGTAATAAGAGCCTAGATTATAAGTAGTAGAGTTATTATAGACTCTAGTAGAAGAGTTACTCTAGTAGAAGCTACTATAGATATTATAACGTATAAGAGATTCTAGCGTTAGACTAAGGATAAGTTTAGCTATACTTTTAAGTTAGATATAGCCTTTACTACTAACTATACCTATAATAACTTTATCTATAATCTTATAGATAAGAGACCTATAGGGGTAGATATCTTTTATAATTTCTATTAATAGTAATAGTAGTAGTAGTTAGGATTATAAGTTAAGACCCTAACCTTAGCTTAGTTAGCTATAATAGCTTAGTTAATACTTTTATCTCCTACCTTTTTATATAAGAGTATTATAAACCTATAGAACTAGCCTAACTAAGGTAACCTTCTAAAGACAATAGTACTAAAAGCAGATAATAATAAAGTAAGCTACTTACCTTAGCTAGATTAACCTTCCCTTATCTTCTAAGATATACCTCTATATACCCCTTAAGTACCCCTTTATTAATCTCTCTTACTTAGTAGCTTTATTTAACCTCTCCTACTAGGTAATCACATTATTAGAACCTAGGCTTATAGAAGCCTATATATAGCTACTCCCCCTAATTACTACTGTTAACCTAATTAGACCTATAGATACCCTCCTATGCCTAACTGTTACTAGCCTACGCCTTTCTATAGCATGCTAGTAAAGTAGCTAGCTAACCTAGCTAAGGTCTATTTAAACTCTAAGCTAAAGTACTCTAGTAAGAAGTATAATATCTTAGATATTAAGGTTATAATCTTCTAGGAGAACTATAGTAACCTAGGTATTAAAAGTAGGGATAATTACCTAGCTGTTACTTTTCTTACTATACTTAAGGGTAAAGTATCTAACTTTTACTATTAATAACTCTATAGCTAAGGCTTTTATCTATTTAGTTACTTTATAACTACTATTAGGAAATAGTTTAAAATAGAAGAAGTTATTAAGGGCTACTATAATAAGTAGTATAATACTAACTTTTAATAGATTATAGCTTCCCCTAATAGTTAAGGAAAGTCTAATATTAAGATCCTTAAGATTATGCTTTCCTATCTTTATATCCTTAGAAAAGCCTTTCTACTAATTTATTAATGTAATAACTTTATAAGAGTATAGGTTATTAAGGTATATAAGGGTATATATAAGGCTAGACTTTACCTTTATAACCTATTAATAAGCCTAGAGGGATTATATACCTAGCTTTACTCTTCTTTCTCTACTATAGAGGATAAGGCTATAGAGAGGTAGTAGTACCTTACTAAGGTTTATAATTATCCTTAGTATTACCCTTATAAGCCTTACCCCTAACGTACTCGCATAGCAAGCAGGCTAACATAGCAAGCAGGCTACTTTTCTAACTTTCTACCTCTTTAACCTTTACACTAACTTTCCTCTACATACAAACATACTATCCTCCTCAATTAAAAGTTATATTATCCTTGCTATCTAGGCTATCGAAAAAGACCTAAAAATGTCTGTACGAAAAGCAGCCCTAACCTTTAAGGTCCCTTAAACTACACTCTAATACTAATGCGTTAGACGTATTACATAACCTAAAAGATAACTAAATTTAATAAAGATAACTATAACTAAAGAGGAGGTAATTCTTAAATAAGTTATTAACCTAATTAATTAAGGGTTCCCTCTGTAACAAGAAGATATATAAGAAATAGCTAACTAACTCTTAAACGTATGCAATAGGATATATATAGGACCCTAATAGGCAGAGAACTTTATATAACATATCCCCTAATTAAAAATGCAATTTTAACGTTAAATTAACTATTAGAGGGCCTTAGCTAAGGATCTTATAATTATATAAGGCTAGTTTATACTTATATAAAATATAATTATAAAGTATAGAATACTTAATAATAATATCTATAATTTTAATAAGACTAGGTTCCTAATAGGAATGCTGTTATATATAAAGGCTATTATAATATCTAACTATAAGGGAAGACCTTATATAAAGCAGCCTAGCAATTAGGAATAGGTTTCTATTATTTAGGGTATATATATAGATAGCTAGGTAATACCTCTATATATTATTATAAAAGGCAAATATTACCTCCTCTCCTAGTATATTAACAGCTAATTCCTAGCTATATAGTATATCTATCTAAGTAAAAATAGATAGATAATAAATAATATTAGCCTAGATTAGCTAAAGCACTTTAATTAGTGTATAAGGACTTATATAAAGGGCTCTTTTTACCTCTTAATCCTTAATAGTTATAATAGCTATAAATTAACTAACTTTAATAAATACTATAAGGAATAAAGTATTATTGCTTTATATATACCTCTCTATTTATTATATAAGCTCTAGCCTCTTAATATTAAGTGCTTTAGCCTATTAAAGTACTTATATAGCAAGGAAATTAAGAAGATAATATAAATATAGATTTTATATATTACTAAGGATAACTTCTTTCCTGCCTTTAAAGAAGCATTCTTTGCCTTAATAGGTAAAGATAATATACAGGCAGGTTTTAGACAGGTAGGCCTTATACCTTTTAACCCTAAAGTAGTTATTTCTTAGTTAGATTTTAAGCTAAAGACGCTAATACCCTTAACCTTACAGCTAAGCAGCTAAGGCTCCTAGGACGCAAAGACACTAACTACAGCACTAGAGGGTGTATAAAGTGCTTCCTCCCTTAAAAAGAAGATTTAGGTATATTAAGGTAGCTTACTAACACTAATATATAAAGTAGTTAACTTCTAGGCTAGAGGTATTAGCAACTTAGCCTATAGGCTTACTATTATTAAGGCTAAGAACTATAAGCTTTATATAGGGATAGAGGTACTAAGTAAGCGCTAGAGGGTAAAAAAGACCTAACTATATCTTAGAGGGTTACTTAATACTGCTAAAGCAGAGGCACTATAAGTAGAAAAGGGTAGTGTTAATACTAGAGGAGAGAATAACTATTAGAAGGAGGGTTATACAGAAGGTACTAAACTACACACGCAGTAATGTAGTAATTACAGAAAGCCTAGACATAACGCATAAACCTATAAAGTAGTTTAGGATAGTAATAAGGAAAAGGATAATAAGTAGTTTTAATTAATTTCATACATTATAGTTTAATTAACTTATATAAAAGGTAGAAAGGTAGAGGAAGGTAGCCTGCTTGCTATGTTAGCCTGCTCGCTATGCAAGTATGTTAGTACTTTACTAATCAAACTTATTAAGGTAGTAGTAAGGATACCTATTATAGTAAGGGCTACCCCTCTAGTTAGAAGTCTAATTAACTTACACTTATAGATTATAAGTACTACGTTTATTATAAGACTAGTTATTACTTAATAAATTACTCTTATAAAGAGTAGTAGCACGCCTACAAAAAATATAGAGCTAAGAAGGCTAATAGATAAAAGGATAGGATTAGTAGCTTAACTTATAATACTGTCCTTATAAGTTTTAAAGATACTTCTATTAATAGCAGTAATAATAAAGAATTTATCCCTACTACACTAAATAATAATAACAATAACTCTCCTCCTATAACCTTTAATATAAGCTCCTGCTTCTTTAGCTAGAAGGAGTTTAATACTAAGGCTATTACTAGCTAGTTAGCTAATAAATCCTTTACCTATTACCTAACTAAACCTAACCCTAACGTTAAGTAGCATACTTTTTTAATTAACCCTCTAATATCCCTCTTATTAGTATTTACCCTTAATTAAACTTTATAATACTCTATAGATATCTTCTAGGGTATCCTCCCTAATACTAGAGCAGCTAGTTACTTAACTATAGGTTACCCTTAAGTTCTTGCTTTTTAGTATCTTTAATACATACTTATTAACCTTAAGGTAAGGAAAATCTTAGTAAGATTTAGTAATAGCTTTCCTATTAAGTCTATAGGTACTATTACAGCTAAGACCCCCCTTAGACCTATTAACTTTTATGTTATCCTTTTTAATACCCCCTTTCTACTCTACTTATATAATATAGACTATCTTATAATATAATTTAAGAGTCTTAATAATATTATCTATAAGGGTAATATTACTATACCTACTATCTAGAAGTAAGGATATCTATAGATACTTTTAGAACCTTCTAAAAAGGTTATAGCTATAGGTAACTTTATAACTAAGATAGAGCTTTAGCGCTTTTACTATTGCTTTAGCTACCCCTCTATCTATTAACTTTATAAGCTGCTCTATAAGGCTAGTAAAGACGTCTATATTAATGCTATCTAGAAGCTTACTAAGTAGTATAAGTACTATTAACTCTATAGCTAAAGTCCTCATTGCTTTTGCTTTACTATTAAGGATTTAGAGGACTTTTTATTTAACTATAAGATTATTGTTAATATAATATATCTTAATAGGAATAAGCTTATCCTCTATATTATTAACTCTACTATAGCGTTTAATACTACTTACTTTCTTAAGGATATAATAGCTAAGTCTATATAGGAAGCTCTATACTTATACTAGATTAATGTATACTAGGGACCTCCTAACTAGATTATAGCTAACGCTAGCTAGAACTTTACCTCTACTAACTTTAAGGCTAAGGCTAAAGCTATATCTATCTACATTAAGATTATCCCTATAGAGGCTTACTATAGTATTAGTAAGGTTAAGAGATACTACGCTAGTATATATAGGGTGTATAAGATTATCTAATAAGAGTACCCTACCTTACTACATAAATCTACTCTTTAAGGAGCTATTAAGTCTGTTAATAATACTATTAGTCTTAATAGCCTTATTCTTATACCCCTTATCTTTAGCGCCTACCCTTATATAATAGATGCTTTACTACTATCTCTAGATATTATGTAATATACTAAGGCTATTTAGAAAGCTACTACTAAGGTTAGAAAGCTTTACGCTACACGCTAGGTTAATAACGCACTTACTATATATAATAGGCTTAATAATTTAGCTATAAAGAAGCTTACCTTTAGTATAGATATATATATATAGTGTGAAAAGGATAGGTAGACTAGCTCTTTCTGTCTTATTAACGTTAATAGTAAGAATTATATTATTAATATTAACGGTCTGTAGACCTTTAGGTCTACTGTTATTAAGCCCTTTTACTATAATAAGTTAGATATTAAAGATAACGATAAGGTAGTACTTATAACTAAGGAAGATCTTTAAGGGAATGTAAGATCTATAGTAGTTATTAAGATCCCTTAGTAGCCCTTAGTATCTAGTAGCCTATTAGGTAATATCTTAGTATCTAGCAGCCTACCTATTATTACTTACTTCTTAGAGAGAGAAATAGCTAATTAACTGCTTGCTATAAAGCTCTAGGCTAATAGTGTTATGACTAAGCTTAGCGCCCCTTTTAAGGCTTCTACTGTAAAGGAAGTTACTGCATTAATTAACTAAGGAGTATTAATCTTTATCCTATACAATAAGGCTAAGTATAATGGTATTAGGGTATTTAAGTCTTGTATTATTAATAAGATTAAGGATAAGGTAACTAGTGCCTTATATAAGAAATTACGCCTAGTTATCTAAGGATATATAGATAATAGGAAGTTAGTTATTTTAATGTAATTACTAACTATTTAACGCTTAAGCTAGCGTCTCCTCCTTATAATAGCCCCCTTACTAATGCTTATTAGATTCCTGTTATAGCTTTAAGACATTATATAGGCGTATACTTAAGTAGCCTTATACCTTAATTAAATAATCCTAGCGTACCTTCTAATCTAACTCTATAGCTAATACCCGAAGGGTACTATTATAGAGGTAGTAAAACCTCTATATAGTATTACTAAAGCTAGTATATATTAGTAGGTTACTTACTACTAGTATTATAAGATCTAGCTCCTTATAGAGACTACTACTTATAATCCCTACCTTATAGTAATAAATATAGAGAGCCCTAACTTTACTATTATAGGTATATAGACTAATAATATAATTAGACTATTAGATACTGCTTTTAGTAAGCTAGAAGATTCTAAGCTAGAGGAGGCTACTCTATTAGTAAACCTAAAGATCTTCTTATTATTAAAGATACCTTTAATGTTTAATAGTAGTATTATAAGCTTAAGTAATAATAGATTAATTACCTTTATGTAGAAAGGATAAGGAAAGAAGATTAAGCTTATAGATCCTATATTACTAATAGCTACCTATAACTATATAACCTAGTATGCTAGAGGAGTATATATTGCCTTAGTATACTAGCTAGAGGCTATATTTTACCTTACTACTATAGCTTAATACTAGGACCTAGGTCTAAAGGAGATTAATATATTAAATTAATGCTTTAAGTAGTAATAGAAATCCTTAGATTGCAGGCTCTATTATATCTTACTTAACCTATTTACCCTTAAGATCTTTATCTTTATAGATAGGTCTTTTGTGAATAATACTAACCTATCCTCCTAGATTAGGTTTATAATCCTACTTACTACCAAGACCCTTAATAAAGCCTATAATACCTTTATGCTTATTAGAAATATAGTTTATTATAGTTCTACTAAGTTAAAGTAAGTTACTTAGAGTATACTAGCCTCTAAGGTCTATAGAATAGTTATAGGTATAGATATAGCAGTAGCTATTATAGCTACTATAAAGATATTTACAGACTACTTAGGAATACTTTTACTATTAATAGTTATATATACTAACTTATACTTACTTTATAAGTGCTTTATAAAGTTAGGTATAATGTAGGAGAAACAACTTATAATGAATATTATAGCTTTATAGTAATCCTATAAGTAATATAAATTAACTAAGGTATAATAGATTAATAGAAAAGATAACCTAGCTAATGTAATAACTAAGGTAAACCTAAACGCTACCCTTAAGAAGCTTATTAATAAAAATTCCCTTACTATCTGTATAGAAGGATAGGTTAACTAGGCCTAGGGCTTAGACTAAGACTAAGGATATAAGGGGAGGAAATAAGGGTATTATAAGGGAGTATAGGATTAATAGGATAGATAGATAAGTAGTAGGAAGTTATTAAATAAGTGTATACGCCTTAGAAGCTTTAGCTAATAAGAAACGCTTATAATTATAACGCTATAAGCTTACCTTATCCTTTACTTATAAGCGTATAGCTTAGGGGATCTAGTATATATAGAGGAAATAGGAGAACTATAGGGATTATATGCTTATTTTATAGCTTTATAAAAGTATCTAATACTTATTTTTATTATAGTTTTAGAGGAATTAGGCTAAGCTAATAAACCTAGCCTCTTACGTAAAATAGAGAGTATATCTAGTGTTAGTTTGTTAGCTAAGCTTATTAGAGATAAGGGTGGATTTTAGGGTTAACAGTGGCTGCCCTACTTTAGCAGCCTACTTACTTAGCCTACGCCTGCTGCGCAGCCCTTACTTGTTTTCCTTCCTTTCTCTATAGCCTAGTTAACTACTAGAAGAACTGTTTGTCCGCGCGAAACTAGCGCCTGTGAATAGCTTCACTATTAACTTCCTTTCTAAACCTATAACTAATTCTAACACTTTTAGATATAGACTATTCTAAGTATAGAAGAATACTAGTAAAGTATACTATATAAGTTATAATATTAAAATTCTATCTTTATTTAACCTTGGTATATTATACTATAACTTAACTATACTATAACCTAACTATACTATAATGCTATAGTCTATAGAGTATAGTATAATAGTATAGTATAGACTATAGTATATTCTATATAGTTAAAGAAATACTAACTGTTTTTAGTTATAGAAAAGATTGGATTGTTAATCTAAAGACTTTTTAAAGCTCTAACTTTGTTAAGCACTATCAAAAACACTACCCTAATATTACTTATAATGAAAAATTAGAAAAACTACTTCCTAAAAGTAAGTAGAAATATTAAATACTATATTTAATAATTTATATATTTAAATATATATAGTATATACTAATAATATTACTTCTATAGAAACAGATACTATACAACCTACTAGTAATTTCTTTAACCCTATAACTAGAAAACAACCTAGAAATAATACTTTAGATGAATTTAATGAAAACGAAGCTTATTTAAAGATACTAGATTTTGTTATAGAAAATAATCTCCCTTTTTCTATATTAAACTCTACTTCTTTACATAACTTATTAAACTATTATAATAGGTATAGTTAAGTCTCTTTATTAACTATTTATTATACTATATTAGATATTAACTATATTTATTAGCTTATCCCCTACTATTAATCAACAAAAAGTTAAATTATTACTAGAAGAGACTTATTCTAAATATCTATCTTTAATCGATTTAGAACTAAAGGATAATATTAACAGTTATAGAAAATTCTCCTTAACTTTCGATATTTAGACCTCTAAGCCTTAAGATACTTATTTAGGTATTATTTTATACTATATTAATAGTAGTTTTTAACTAGTCTATAGGTTAATAGGTAAATACTCTATTTATCCCTTATAATTATTATTATATACTAATACTTATATTTATAGCTTTTAATGAATTAAAAGAAGCACATGCAGGTGTTTATATACACAATGAGTTTCTAAAAGCTATTAATATTTTTAATAACTTAAAAATAGAGAATATTTTTAGGTAAGTAAAGTAAAATAATATAAATATACTAAGTAACTAATTAATATTTTTATAGTATTACTAGGGATAACGCTAGTAATAATAATACATTCTTAGAATCTTTTAGTAATAACTATAATATTATTACTAATAAAGATTTTAATAATGATATTAGATGTATATCTCATATTATTCATATTATTACATAAGATATATTAAAGCGGTTTATATCTTCTGCTAAAGAAGAAGAAGATCTATTTAACTATACTAATAATACTATTACTAATATTAGTAGTAATAACTTAGAGCTACCTTTATTACTAGATAGTAATCTTACTAGTAAGTTATATAAAGTCTACTACATATATATATATATATATATTATATGTATAATATTTAAATAACTATATTAGTAACTAAACTAACTTTTTATTCTTAGCTTTAATTACTAGATTAAGACGTATAGCAGTAATAATTAAGTATATAGGAGAGTTAAACCGTCTTTTAATAGAAGGTATAGATAAAGTAAAGCAAGATAATATCTTAAAGAAAAGCTTTAATAAGTAAGTTATACCTATAGGTAATGTTAGTATCCTTCAGAATCACGTGATTTCACGTACAGCCTTTTAGTAGGGTAAACTATAATAATTAAATATATGTTACTATAGCTAAAGAAGAAAGGACTAGAAACATAAGGTATAGGGCATCTAGCTATGCTTATATAACTAGCTAGCTAGGTAGATTAACGTAATCTGCTAGTAAAGTAGGGCTGCAGGCCCTAACTTAGGAGAGTTATACTGCGCAGCTATTGCGTAGCTGTTACCTTAGAATTAATAGGTTAATACCTATTAATTAACTGTATTACAATTACTTATTATTACCTACTTTTTGCAATACTAGTAGCTCTCTAGAAGTATAGAAAACTAGCGTAAAGTTAGTAAAATAATAAAGCAATAAGCCTAGAAAAACAAACACTATACTTACCCTCTCTATTATATAAATACATAAAATTCACCTTATATAATTACCTAGTAATTACACGTTAATTATATATAACTTATCCTTCTATTCTAACTGTTATATACCTATAGCTTACAAACTACTCTAATAACTTATTTAGGGTTAACTTTATAAAGCTATTAGTAAGGTTATTATTACTGTTAATCTAGTGTATATTAAGGACTTTATAATATTTATATAATTATTATAATACTATAATATTAATTATAAGGCGCTTCTCCTTAGTAGTGCTAAGCTTTATAAAGCACTTATATAGGGAGTATAAGTTAGTATATATAATAGAAGGTATTTATAGAAAGCCTAGTCGTTTAGCAATATCAGAAAGGGTTAAAGAGATAATATAGGCTATATCTATACTAGCAGACATAGTATAGATCTTAGACACTAGAATACTTCTTATAATGTACTTAGACTTTATACTACTAAAATAGAGAATATTACCTATTAATTTAAATATGTTATTAGTAATAGCTTTATTTATAAGGATAAAAATAAAGCTAAGTTATAATATAAAGTTATAGTTATTAGTAAAAGAGCTATTAATAAAGATAATAAGCTTAGTAGATTATAGATTAAGAGGTTAAAAAATTAAGCTGCAGTTAAGGTTCTCTATCTACTACTTAATACGTTAATTAAAGGTATTTATATTATTAATTGTAGGTTCTTTATATTAGGTAGTAGTAGATAAATTAAAGGCTACTTTAAGCTAATAAATTAAGGTAATATACACTCTATAGGCTTATTATTAGATATATTACATAGCAAAATCTACTACTAACAGGTTAATTATCATAAGTTTCTTACCCTAGTTTTTCTACCTTATTATAATAGTGTTATTCCTATTAATACTTACAATATATCTATTAAAAATTAGGGGATCTAATAGGGTAAAGAACTACTTAAGCTTAGCTAATAACTTTACAGCCTTAAGCTTATAATCTTCTATCTCTAAGAATTCTATATTAGAAAGGCTAATTGTATTATTAGTCTATATCCCTATAATACTAAAGGGACTATCTTTACTACTAGATAATAAGAGTAAGCATAAGTTAAATATTAATACCTCTATTTATAACTTTATCTTATAGTAGTTATTATAAGTAAAAAACTAGGAAGTAACTACCTCTATAATACTATATAGAGGTTGTCTAACGTAGAGGATTATACCTTTTAGGTATAGGTATTAGAGTTATAGAGGAAAGAACATAAGAATAATCTAATATAGAGGAGTTATTAATTAAGTATAAGCCTAAGTAATATTATATATTTAGATAAGAAGTCCTATAATAATAAAGATAGAGGTAATTGTAAATCACAGACGTTAACTTACTTATTATATTATAGGACTTTAAGTTAGTAGGAATTTCTTCTCCTTATTGTTATAGCTAGTAATTATAAGACAAGATTTCTTATAAAGGACTTTATTAGCCTTACTTTTAATCTTATTAATAAATTAGGACTTATAGATCTATTAGTTACTATAAAGCTTTTTATTATATTAAAGGAACTTAAAGATATAGCTATCTAATAGGCCTTAAAACTCCTTACTGTAAGACATATAAAAAAGCAGGCTAGGTATAGTAATAACGCTGTCTATATATAACTTAAGCGCTAGCTTAAGGTCTACTACTTCTTATAAGGTAATATAAGCTAGGAAGTTAGTAGCAAAATTAATTATAAAGGCAAATTAGCTGTTAGAAAAGTGTGTAGTAGGGTTCTTATGCAGGCGCCTAGGGCAGCGTTTTAGCGCAGGCTTAGGTTACGCAGGCGTATATAGGGTAGGGTCTTTAATAAGTAGATCTAGTAGATTAATTTTAGGGGTTATATTATTAAAGAGGTCTTTATTAGGTTTATTAAGTATATCTTTATTACTTAGGTTATATAGAAACAGCTTAATAGAGGTTAAGCAGAAGGTATAAAGGTAACTATTAACTTTAATAGTAATGTTATCTCTATTAATTATAAGAAGTTAAAAAAAGCCTTACTAACCTTTATACTTACGCTAGATGCATACTTTAGAGCCTAACTTAAGCTTATATAGCAGTAGGATATCTAAGCTATTATAGTTAGAAAGAGCCTTATTAACATACCTTTTTATATAAATGTAGCATACTTCTTCTATTACCTTATTAATAGCAGCTATATATTATAAAATCTTAGGTAAAGGAGGGGATTTATTAGTTATATATAGGTAGGCGCTAAAGATAAGTAGTGTAGAGACTATACTATTAAGGCTAGTAGTATTATTGGTAGCCTTTACTATACTTTAAAGTATAATTTTATAAGATATATTTAGGGCCTTAGCATAAATAATAGTATAGGCCTAGTATAGTACTATATAGTATCTCTTAACCTTACTAATACTGTAATAGGCTTTAATAGGGATAATGTAAACTTAGATACCTATTGTATAGGTAGATTACTTAAATTCTTTAGCCCTAAAGTTATTACTAGCGTTAGTAATAATCTAATTAGGTAGGCTAAGGTAAGCGTTAATCTAACAGGCTTAGAGGGTATCTTATATTACTTTAGTGCTGTTATTACGTAGGAATTAAGCTAAATTAAAAGAGGTTATAACGTTAATAATATAAAGGGTAGCCTTACTATTAAGCTAGAAAACTTTAGTAATAACTTTAAAGTTAAACTAGTAATTATCTTAAATAGTAAATTTAAACTATATAGGGGCTTAAGAATTAAGTTAATAGTACTTATAATACTTAGTTAACTCCTAAATTAAAGTAAATTTAACATTATAGCTTAACTTTAAAAGGAGGTAATATAACTGTTTAACTAAAGGGTAGCTAAATTAATAGTATAACTACTATAACTTAAGTTTAGTTAGGTAATAACTATTAATACTCTACTTAGGAGGTCCTAAAAGTATCTAGGTATAACCCTATTTTTAGACTATAGGAATTATAATCCTACTATCCCTTTAATAAAGAATATTTCTAGTGTTATTAAAGAGAATACCTTATATATCTATATCTATAAGGCATAGGAGAAAAAAGGTTACAGTAGGCAAGACAAGAAAGGAGATCTTACTAAAGGTAGTTAGGATAGATATTATACTAATAGGTTAAATAGAATTACTATTACTAAATTAGATAGTTTTTTTAGAAGGGACTATAGAGATTGTAATACTAGGGATTAACTGTTAGAAGGCCTTAGCCTAGCCTTAGCTAGCTAACAAGATTGCAGCTACTCTAGTATCTAGCATAATACCCTAAAAGACCTTATCTAAGTATCTCTTAAGGATAAAGGAGGCAGGAGGTATCTTAGTGACTTTATAGGGGTCCTCTTTAGTTAATTAATAGAAGGTAGCTACATTAGTTAATTAAGTATAAATATTACGCTTATTAAATTTTAATTAACTAAAGTACTATGTTAAGGTAGTAAAGCACTATAACGTTAAGAAAACCTTAATAACATTAGGCTTATTGTTATCTTCTTAGAAACTTACCTTAGGTTAGAAATACTAAGTATAGTTATTATTATTATTATTATTATTAGGTAGGAGGGGTCCTTTATATTAAACAAGAAAGGCGTTATAAGCCTTATTTAATTAGTTAGGGTTATTCTTACTAGCCTTAAATTTCTTATTTACTTTCTTCTATTTATTATATAGGTACTTAACTAATTAGTAGTTAGGTTTATTATAGATCTAATAAAGGCCTTTTATCTTATACTTACCTCTAAATCGTTAGGCCTTACCCTAGCTGTTATAGGTTTAATTAACAATATAGGCACTAATCTTGTTATTATTACTATAATCTTAGGTATAGGATAGTTATGTAAAGTACTGCTTAAAGAGGTAATCTAATATACCTTTTTGCTTAAGAATACCTAGAAGGTTCTAGAGCTAATTATATATACTGCTAAAGGTCTCTAGTAGGTTAATAATTACCTATATAGTCTTAGTAATAGTCTTATATATGTTAATAAAGTAATTATAGAGATCTCTATTAGTGTAATTTAGGTAAACAATCTCCTAAAGTACTTATATCTTATTAGCTAGGATTATTATAGCTTTACCCTTACTTTTATTAGGGTTATTATAGATAACTTTTATAAAAGAAATAGTATCCTACTCTATATAGTATGCTTAATAGTATTAATAGGTCTTAAAATAGCGCTTAAAGCACTTAATAATATAGTTAATAGGGGGAAACTCTTTATTCTATTAGAGTTCTTACTTATAGTATGACTTAGTATTACTATAGAGGATATATAGAAATATAAACTTAGCCTAGTTACGTAAGATATTCACACTAATATACACCTTATAGAAGCTTATAAGGCAGTAATTAAGGATATTATACTTCTTACTAGTATACTTATCTTTGTTAGAAAAGAGCTTTATAAAATTAGTTAACTAGTATAATTGCAGTACTTATATTCTTTCTATAGAAATATAGGTAAGGGAGAGTACTATAGTTAAGGTAGATACTCTATACTTACTTAAGGTATACGTTAGGCTATAGACTAGGTTATTACTATTATATAATAGGTGAATAGATAGGTAGCTACTAATAGATAAGGGAGGAGGTAGAGGGGTAGACCTATAGGTAATATCCTTAATAAAGTATAGGTAGGTATTAGTTATTCTTTAAAACTTATAATACTTAGGAATAATGTCTTAGACTTTAGCTATAGTCTAGGGGCACTACTTAGGTTACTATAAGATACCTTATACTTATTAGTCTATTTAAGTACTATTATAAGGGAACTATATACTATAGTAAAAGAGATAATTATATAAGATCTTAATAGAAACCTTATTAATAGTCTTAATCTACTCCTTTATCTAACTACTAAGAAAGATCTTAGTATAGTAAAAAAGGGTCTAGCTATAGTACTTTTTATAGTTAAAGATAGTAATAAAATAGTAAATACTAGAGGCTAGGTTATATTAATCTCCTTTAGTAGTAGTAATCTTATACTAATCTCTTTAAGTTTCCAGGTTAATAAGATTATATATATTATCTAGGATAGGTAGAGGAGGGGGTAATATTAATTATCTTAAGCTTACGCTATTAGGGGTAGGGGCTAGGGTTAGGCTAACTAGCTAGGTAGAAGATAAAGCTATTATTATTTAGGTAAGGTCTTATACGCTATAGTATAGGTGTTTCTTACTTCTCTAAAGATTAAAGGTTTATATAGACTATAGTTAATTTCCTACTTTAACTAACTAAAAATTAATAGATTAAAAGTACTCTTATAGCCTAATCCCTAGGATCCTTCCTAAATAGGGTATAGTTACTCCCTAGGAGTCTTCCTAACAAGGGTACAGTACTCCCTTAGAGTCTTCCTAAAAAAGGTATAGGAAAGGCGTTGTATTGCTTAGGGGATAGGCATTGAATTGCCTGCTTAATCCCTTAGATCCTTCCTATATAGGGTAATTAGAGGGAAAGTAGACGTTAAGTAGTCTACTTAAACAGGAAATTTAGCTAGTATTGTAATACTTTAAATAGTGTAGCTAAACAGTATAATAACTTATGCTTAAAGGAAGAAAAAAAGAGAAATTAATAGGTAATACCCTAGATACATATACTCTAGGGGATTAGTTAGTAATCTAAGTAATAAGATATAGGAAAAAGAGGGTAAGAAAAAGGTAAAGTTATTATAATTAAAAAATAAGGTAGGATTGCAGTAAAAAGCCTAAATTACGTAGTTAACGTGTGAAAGTAAGGAGGTTATTAGGGTAATAGTAGTAAAACTTATAATAATTGCATTAAAGGGCAAAAATAACAGGCAGCATAAAAAAGAAAGTTAAAAGTTAAAAAGTTAAAAAGTTAAAAAGTTAAAAGTTAAGAAATTAAACTTAGAGAAAGTAAAGTTATTTAGAGGTAAGGTAAGTAGGAGGGTCTAAATAAGTAGTAAGGGTAGGAAGTCTAGTAGGGTAGTTATAAAGGAAATTAGGTAATTTAGTTAGTTAGGAAAAGGTAAGTAGGGTAGAGGTATTATAGGTAGGGTAGAAAAATAAGTTAGTAAATAGGAGGCCTTAGTTAACTCTACTTATTTAAGTTATATAAAAGACATAGTAGTTATTAGCGTAAATAGTTAAATTAACAGTATTTACCTTATTAATAGGCAACCTTACTAATCTGTAAGCTAATTTAGTAAGCAGTAGAGGTTAACTACTAATTAGTGTTAGTATTCTTTAAAATTATGTAATTTTATATATAGCCTTTTAGTAGGGTAAACTATAATAATTAAATACGTATTACTATAGCTAAAGAAGAAAGGACTAGAAACATAAGGTGTAGGGTATCTAGCTATGCTTATATAACTAGCTAGCTAGCTAGATTAACGTGATCTGCTAGCAAAGTAGGGCTACAGGCTCTGACTTAGGAGAGTTATACTGCGCAGCTGTTACGCAGCTGTTACCTTAGAATTAATAGATTAATACCTATTAATTAACTGCATTGTAATTTCTTGTTATTACCTACTTTTTATAATAGGTAAGTTATATTATTAGTTTATTACTTAATAAGTTAGTTTACTAGCTTATTATACTTCTATTATACTATATAACTACTCTTGCTTCTACTACTATTCTAGTTATAATAATTTCTTTCTTATTATTACTAACTAATATATTTCCTTTAGATAACTCTACTAGATAGAACTCTACTTATAGAATAATTTCTACTATACCAGAGTTAAAATTACCTCTAGAGTATATCTATAAGATTACTACTAATAAAGAATATAAAAATATATTCTTATCTGAAAACGAATAGATTGCTTTAAAAGAACTAAAGTCTATTTTCTATATTTTTCTTAAGCCTTCTATAAGATTACAATTAGAGTTATATATTAATATTAATAAGGGATTACTTTATATATATACTATATATAGTAAGCTAGAAGATTTAGTTACTAAGTTTACTAATAATAGTTTACAAACGCCTACTTTAGTAAGTTCATTATAATTATTACTCTCTTACTTTCTTTAAATCTAATAACTTTATACTAATCAACTATATACTATATAGGCTTCTTATTATACTATTTATATTTCTTATATAAATAAAGGTATTAAAAAGCTTAATAAGTATTTCCCTAGAAAGATTTCTAGTAAACAACTTAATAAGTATAAGCCTTATATTCTTAATATACTACTAGATCCTAGATTAAAGTTAGAATACTTTAAACCTAGTAATCTATTATACTTTTACCCTAGTATAGAGCAAGACGTTATAGACTTACTAGAAAGTGAATATAACTTGTAAGTAAACTATTAAAGCTTTATATAATATTTAGTATACTAAAATATCTTTAGTATAGAGTTAAGCAATAAAAAGAGGATTTAAATCCTCTAGAAGATATTTTTTACCCTAATAATAATAATAATAACCCTGATTCAGACAATAACTTCTATATTAATACTAATAATATAGAACTTGAATTTACTACTTATTTAAGAGAGTTTAACTTAGCAAGATTAGTAAGTTAAGAAGTTACTAATATTTCTATTACTATTTATACTTATTATTTATCTATAAGTAGTTAATTCCTAAGTAAGAAAGTACTAATAAATATAATAGGTTAACCCTTTATTATACTGGAAAAATAATAGCTTAACTTATCCTATTCTTTCTATTATAGCTAGAAGATACTTAGCTATACTAGCTACTTTAGCAGCAGTAGAAAGAGTTTTTTCTATTTCTAGTAATATATTGTAGGCAGATAACTCATATAGGCTGTAGAAGTGTAGTTATATTAGTAAGAGTCTATAAAAGGTAGTTCTAATAAGTAGATAAGTAATATACTCTCTAGAAAGCCTATACAATAGGTATATGTATCACTAAGGGCTGTAGGCTAGGCATACTACCCTGCAACACTCCCCCCTAGCTTCTAGTAGGGCTGTAGTTAGCCTGCAAAGCTATACCCTAGCTAGAGCTAGCCTTTTGCAAAGGGTAGGCCTCTATCTAGCGCTCTTAACTACAATCCTAGCTGCCCTGCTTCTAGGCTACTTCTCTATACCTTTATATAGAGTATAACAGTAAGCCTCTATCTAGCACTCTTAACTGTAATCCTAACTACTTTACCCTATATAAATCTAGCTCTAAGGCACTTAGTTAAACAGTAGTTACCTTATCTTTACTATTAAATATCCTTTATATAGTAATACAGTTAAGATATTTAACTATAACTGCCTCTATAGCTCCTAGCCCTACTTAGGCTATAGTAGCTAGTATGCTATCCTCCTTTCACTATCTTATACCCTTAAGAGTAGACCTTAGACCTCTAAAGTAGCCTTTTTCTAGCTCTACTAATAGGGCAGTCCTCTACTCCTCTATAATCTACCTATACTCTAGGCAGTTAGCGTATCCTCTAGTAGCCTCCTGTAGTTAATTACAGTAAAAGGCAGACTAGTAGTAAGACTACTTATAAGGGTACCTAATCTCCTCTTCCTATAGGTCCTTATTTCCCTAAGTACCCCTCTACCCCTCTTATAGCCTATTAGATCTATTAGACCTATCTCTAAGCGTAGTAAAGATCTTAGTACCCTCTCTAGCCTAGACTAGTGCTGCAAAAATCCTTCTATATTACTCTACAGTCTTAGTAGGCTTACTAATCTCCTACCCTATAATATAGGCTTTAAATACAGACTAAGCCTATAAGTAGTAAAAGTAGCTAGTAGCTTATAGGAAGTCCCTTACTACTATATTACCCTTTGTCTTAGGTATATTATAAGCTTAGCCTTAGAGAAAGGCCTGTTACTAGTTATTAAGCTAGGTCTATAGCTTAATATTCCCCCTTATAGCCCTCTTTAGGACCTTTATATATTTATCTTAGACAGCAGCAGTAGTGCTAGAGGTAGTTAGAGCTATATACTTCTTTAAGGCTCTTACTAATACCTATAGGGATACTATTAACTCTATTAATAAGCTTACTAATTCTATCTATATAGCTATAAGTAGTGTATTATTAACTATAGTAGTTACTTATACCTATACTGCTTAGTAACCCTAGGTAATCTTAAGCCTATCTACTGCTTTAGTTATATACTTACTCTATCTTATATTATATTTATCTTATATATTACTCTTAATAATAGGTAGTAGAGGAGTAGGCTCTATATCCTCTTTAGCTCCTTTACTTACTGCCTAGGACTATGCTTAAGTCCTTCTTTATAATGCCTATGCTGTATGCTTAGCGTTAAATTGCTGCTAGAGGGTAGCCTAGCAGCTAGCAATAACCTCTATAAGTGTAGGAGGGCGTAGAAGTCTCTTTATAACATCCTTTATATCTTCTGTTACGTCTAGGTTAACTAGATCCTAGATATTATACTAGAGGGCTTAAAATTAAAGCTGTAAAAACTATATTAGCTAGTACCTACACTTAACTAGGTATGTTATAAGGGCTGCCTTAGGTATAGTAGTTACTATAGTATTTATATAAGTGTTATTAATATTATTAAATATATATACCTAACTATTATATCTATTAAACCTTCTAAATAAGGTTAATAAGTTATAAGAAGTTAAGAGCTAGGCTTATAACTGTTGTAGGTAGATAACTAATATAGGCTGTAGAAGTGTAGTTATATTAGTAAGAGTCTATAAAAGGTAGTTCTAATAAGTAGATAAGTAATATACTCTCTAGAAAGCCTATACAACAGGTATACGTATTACTGAGGGCTGTAGGCTAGGCATACTACCCTGCGACATAATATTATTACTAGAAATAGAAATAAGTTAGATAGTAGTACTGTTAAACAGCTAATACTACTAAAAAACTGGAAAATATCTAACTTAAAGGACTTAGAAGATAGTTATAATACTAATAAAGAAGAGCAAGAAGAAGAAGAGGATTTAGAAGAGTAGTACTTTATTAGTTATTAATTATTAGTTATTAGTTATTAGTTATTAGTTATTAGTTATTAGTTATTAGTTATTAGTTATTAGTTATTAGTTATTAGTTATTAGTTATTAGTTATTAGTTATTAGTTATTAGTTATTAGTTATTAGTTATTAGTTATTAGTTATTAGTTATTAGTTATTAGTTATTAGTTATTAGTTATTAGTTATTAGTTATTAAGATATTTATGAGCTAGACTTATATATGTATACATAGGTATAGGAAGGTAAAAGTGTAAATTAAAGATAGATATCTATATATAACTAATCCTCTTAAGTAAGAATAGTTAGGCTTTATATAAGGTAGTTATACTACTTATATAACGCTTAATTAGTTATAGTATCTAACTATTTAATCCTAGATAGACGTATAGTTCTAATCTTAGCGTTCCTATCTATAAGAATGTAATTTATAGGGACTTTAGTGAAGTCTATAGGTTACTGTATAATCCCTTAGAATTAATATTCTAATACTTACTCTCTTTTCTTTTATTACTTAATTGTACAGTCCCTTTTATTATAGCTAATTAGGTTACACTAATTATGCTATTAATAGCTTTAAGTATAAAGGCAGTAGGTTAGGCTACTAGTACTTAATTATGAAATGTATAAACGCCTGCCCTTTCTTCCCTTTATATATTAATAGTCTATTATTGTTACCTTAGCTATTATATACTCCTTCCTTCTTTCTTAGTTAAGTAGGTTAGTTATATAGTAGTAATATTGTTGTATTTACCTTTATGTATTTACCTTTAGCCTCTATAAAACAGGCTCTTTTTCTTAGCTAGTTTTCTTCCTCTTTATTACTAACTTTTATGCAAACTAGAGTAAACTGAATTCTTAAATAAAACTAAATAATAACTTCTGTATATCTATATATCCTCCTTCTTCTTCTTTTTAGCTAACTTCTCTTTATATAGCTGCTTTATCCTTCTATTTACCTCCTAAATCCTCCTTCTTTATTGTATGTTAAGATATTACTTAGATATAATACTCCTATTAGTAATATCTATATCTCTAATAAGAGAGGTGTTTAATAGCTCTACCTACCTACTAGTAATGTAAATAACTGCTAATTCTTTCTTACTCTTATAGTTAATATATATATATCTATTAT
The DNA here is from genome assembly GCA_005350895.1 of Colletotrichum tanaceti. Taxonomy (NCBI): domain Eukaryota; kingdom Fungi; phylum Ascomycota; class Sordariomycetes; order Glomerellales; family Glomerellaceae; genus Colletotrichum; species Colletotrichum tanaceti. Next base: position 92,195 of record PJEX01000037.1, read on the forward strand.
AAAAAATATAGGTAGGTGCTAATTGTGTAGGTAGGATAAAGAGATCTATATTATTAATATACCCTTATATAATATTAAGATCTAGATATTAAATAATAAGATAGTTAACTAAATAATTACCTTAATTATTTATTATAAAGACTACTTTTAGGTAATTCTAATCTAGAGTTATAGACATCCTATACATTAATATACTAATAAGTGCGCTACTATAGTAAGCCTACGCTTCTGCTAGTGTATGTAAATTAATACTTACTGTAACAGATTATACAGTGAATACGTATTCTAGTCCTATAGTGTATGCTGCTGTTATAAGGGATTAGATAAGGTATTAGGTAATAGTAAGAATAATAATAATAATATAGATAATAATAGCTTATCTAATAAGCCTCCCCTAAGTAACTATTATAAGCTAACTACCTATAAGGCTTATATATCCTATGTCCTAGGTACTTACCTTAGAAAGAACGTTAGTAAGTTAGGTTTGTTCCTAGGGTTATTATATAACCCTTAACTTATTAAGTAGTATAATAAGTAAATAATAGGGGTCTAGATCTTATATAGGAGGGTTTTATAACTAGTAGTAATAGAGGTAGTAGTTATATCCTTGGTATATTATACATAGGGTTTAATAGAGGTTAAGAAAACAGAATTAATAGATTAGGGAGTTTTAGTTATATAAGAGAGTTATATAAATTAATTATTAATCTTTTTCCCCTAATCTTTCTATATATACTTTAATCCTAATCTATAGGGTGTTGTTTATAACTAGCTGCTGTAGCGCTAAATTTAGCGTTTTCTTTATAAGTATATCTATAGGGTTATCCTTACTATTAATCTATCTTACTTCTAAGATTTCTTTCTTTTTATATAACTTATATAGGCTTATAATATTAATTATAAGCTGCTTTTTATCTATCATACCTAGTTAGACTAAGTACTTATATAGTAAATGTAAATCTAAACAAACTATAATTAGGATCCTAGGGGTATTAATTGTATAGAGAATCTAGTTAAGGGTTATACCTAGGGATATACTACTGTTAAATCCTATAGTTATCCTATATAATTTGCTAGCTAGGATACTCCTAGTAACCCTCTTATACTTTGTTAAACTTTAATGCATAATATTCCCCTTAATCTTAAAACTATTGTTTGTATAGGCAGTTTCCTTAGCTAGTATAATTATAAATCTAAGCTGTAAGGATAAGTCTATATTATGTATAAATAACCTATCTATAAAAATATATATCTTTATATATAAGAAGTTAAGTAGTATAAAGGTTAGTCCCTAGTTTATATTATTAATTTACTATTAAAGTTATATGTTTAATGCCTTAATATCCTTCTTATTAGGGTCCTTAATTTATGCTGTAACTATAAGGTTATATAATGCCTCTAGTTAGTAAATAGAGGCTAGGTATATACCCCTAGCCCTCTATAAGATGTATTGCTATTCTATATTATGCGCTTTTATATCTATAAGCTTTAGCTTATTAGCCTATCCTTTTTATATAAAGGTAATAAAACTGTTATACAGTTAAATTTATCCTCTATTAAAGTTAATAGGATCCTCCCTAATAGTAGTCTTAGGCTTTACATAAAGCCCCTTCTCCTTTAGCTTCTCCTCCTCCTTCTAGGAGAATTATATAGTACTAAAACTAAGGGTATTGTCTGTCTATATTACTATAATTCTAAAGGTCTCTTATCTATCTATTATATATAATAAGTAGGGGTTATATGTTAATTCTTATATACTTAGCTTAACCTTATAGTTATTACACTTAGAAAGTATGTATAGTAGTACCTAACTGCTAGTAGGTATAGGTCTACCTACCTATAGAGTATATAGTCTCCTATATTATAAACCTTCTCCTAGAAGGTTTAACTATAAAGAGATATACTTAATTACACCTATCTTTATACTTACTTTTACTTTTGCCTTTTGCTTTTGCTTTACTTTACTTATATCCTACTTCCTTACACCTATCTTAGGTATAAGTTAGTAGCCTACCTACTAGCCTTTAGCTAGCTTACTATAAAGCTACTCTCTATAGCCTATATTACCTATAATCCTATAATAGGCTTATAGGAGGACTATGTTAAGTAGTAGTATAACTTAAAATAATTCTAACCTTATAAAAGTTATTTTTTACTACTATATAGTAAAAGAATATAACTTTTAAAATTTCTTATATTAAGATATATTTTCTCTATAATAACTACCCTAAATACCCTAATAATCTAAGGTAATAAGTAAGATAATAAGTAAGACAGTAGTACCTACGCTAGGGGGATATTTACCTTCTAGCTAGGCTATATTACAAACCTCTACTAGATTAACTCCCTTAAAGAATATATAAAGAAGGTAGGACTACTTAGTAGACTTATAAAGTTATTTTAGCTTAATATAGATAACCTCTATAATATTAAGTTTTTTAATAATAGGCTAGTATATATAAACATAAACTAGCGCTAAAAATATATACTAGATTTAACCTTTAACCTTAATAAAACTTAGGTTAGGAGTACCCTAAATACTATAAAAAGACTTATTAAATAAGTAAGAGAATACCTAACGATTACTATATACCTCTACCTACTAAAGACCCTAATTATTATTAATAGCTTAAAGATAAGCTCTAGATCCTTAAGCATAATGCTAATCCTAGCTATACTAGTAAGACTAGTAGAGGAATAATAGCTGCCTAAATAACTATAGAAACTACCTAGCATAAGGCTAATATTACCCTATAATAAAGGGATAGACTCTAATAGCCCCTCTATCTACTATAATAGAACTAGTAGTAAGGAGGATATTACCTTAGAGAGAGGCTAAGCAAACGTAAGGTAGGAAATAACTAAGGAACCTAACATAACCTAGGTAAAGACCTACCTATAGCTTATATTACTCCTACCCTAGAGTAGTTAGTTAGGTTAATACTAATATAAAGACTTTAGTAGCTACTAACACTTCCTAGATAAGTGGAAGATAGTAGAGGTAGGGCTAAGTTATTATATAGTACCTCTAAAGGATAACTAGTCTAAGTATAGTATAAACACTTAATACCCTTATACTGCTAAAGGATATACCTAATATAGAAGTAGTATAATGTATCCCTAGGGAGGAGGTCTATAGATAGGGGGAGCTTCCCCCTATACCTAGCTATCCTATTATTTTAGTCCTAACTCTAGATTATTAGATAGGAGCTATAGGATAATTAGAATAAACCCCTAGGGGAGCTCTTACCCTATCTAGATAGGTCTATACCCCTAGGATTAGTTTAATCTATATAGATAACTAGTTATATCTAGGGGTATACTAACACTATTATAGAGTACTCTAGGTATAACCTAGAATAATATTATAAGCCTATAGGGTACCCTATAGGCTAGGATATCTACTATTAATAATTTTATTTAGGCGCTTACTGCTTAGATATAAGTAATAGACCTATAGAGGCCCTCTACGCCTACGTAGGGGTAAACAACACTAGCCTAACAGACTATTAGTATTTTCTAGCCTAACGCTAATATAAAGAGGTACTTACTAGACCTAATTTTCTATAACTTCTAAGTAACTTACTACTGTAATATAGAGCTTTAGTTGTAGGTAATAGCGCTATATATAGCTAGCCCTCTGTTTAGTAACTTAGTTATCTAGGATATCTACCTATACCTTTAGGGATAAGTATAAAGCTAGTAAGAATTTAACCTTCTAGAGAGTAAATATAGCTACCTAAGATACCTAAGTTAGCCTATAATCTTATAGAGGTTTAAGGCTTATTTTAGACTAATACTTACCTAGGTAGAGAAATAGTTTTAGGAGAACTACTTCTCTATAGAGAAGGTTAATAGTTAGGATAATATCTATATGTTTACATAAGAGTGCTTTAAGTACTTAAGGGCCTAGGGAGATACTACCCTAAAGCAGTAGCTTATATAATTTTATAATAACTTAGCGCTATAACTCTAACAATTTCTCTATAAGCTAAGGGAAACTAATACGCTAGATATATTTATTATTAAAGTAGAAGAGAGATGCTAGGCTTTAAGAGACACTAGCCCTAGCAGCTACTACACCCTAGCCTACACTAATAACATATACTAAGTAGGGCTAATAACAATAGAAATAGGCTACCCTATAGTATACTAGGGATATAATATAGGTAACAGCTAATTAACCTAGCTAGTCTAGGACCCTACAGCCCTAGATACTATAGCTAAAAGATATAACTAGCCTAAGTAAGGCTATAATAACACTATAAATTAAAGTAATATAAATAACTGTTAGTAAGGATAAGGAAGGAGATTTAACGATAGATATAACTATAATAGCTATAGAAACTAGCGCAGAAATTAAGGATAACAATAATACAGCAGTAATAGATACTATAATAATAGATAAGACTTATCTATATAATTAAAGGATAGATACCTATAGTAGGGCCTACTATAAGGAAACACCTACTATAACGCTAAATATACCTACTAGAATAATAAAGCTAATAGGGATAATATATAAGTTATCTAGGAATTAGATAAGGAAGCCTATAAGTAAATTAACGCCCTTATTAATAACAGTTTTACCCTTAAAGGCATTAAGGAGGTTAATATACTACCCTAGGAAATAACTAACTTTATTATATTACCCCTAATAAGCAGGGGAACTCTACTACTAGAGCTAGAGGTTTACTATATAATTAATAATAATGTAACCCTAACCTAGGATAAAATAGAGTAGTACCTTACAGAGGTAGTAGAATCTAGTGAGGTAGACATAACATTACATATAATAGATAAGAAGGAAATTAGCTACACTATTAAAAATCCAATTAATATAGGTAAGGGGGCTAACTTTATATTCTAGAAGGATAAGGTAGTAGAGGTAGTAATCTAGCCTAACAGTAAGAGAGCTAAACGTAAGCAGACTTACCTCTAGATTAAGGTAAGAGCTAATAAAGATATAGTAGACTACTTTATCTACGTTAATACTAGCGCTTTAGTAATACTTACTAAGTAAGACTAAGTAATAAGATTTATCAAGAACCTAAGGTTCTTACCTATTAAGCTAAGGAATATAAATATAGTAGGTTCTAGCTTTAGTATAATAAAGGAGGTTACCTTTAACGTCTATATCCCTAGGATAGTTAACAATACTAATATTAAGGCGTATACTACTATTATAGTAGGGGTTATTAATATACTTCCTATAAATATACTCCTTAGGACCTTATTCTATAATAATTATAGTATTATAGTAGATTTTAATAAAAAGACAGTAAGATTATGTTCTACTTATAATATTATTATATTAGTATTATTTAAAAACTGTTTTCTAGTTACTAGGAGGATTACTGTATTATATATAATAATTGTTCCCCTAGGTAAGTTATACTTCCTTCTAGTAAGATATATTAACCTACCTAATAAAGTTAATAGTAATAGGAACCCCTATATATACTATATATACCTAACTTAGGAGTATAGTATTAGAGCTATAGTAGACTATAACTCCCTAAAGCAATTCCTAATCTATAATACTACTAAAGCCCCTATTATTATTAAAAAAAGGACTAAGGTAGTAAGGATTCACCCTATATAGGGTAGTAAGGTAGCCTAGTAGATTATAGAGGAGGACCTTTACTATATTACTAATAATAATAGTATTAACTTTACTAGCGTTACTAAGGACTTTGCCTATTTAGTAGAGGAAAACACTAATAAGGACGCTAAGAGTAACTCTAAGTATACCCCCTAACCCCCCTAACCTAAGGAAGCGCTATTATATAGAATATTAAAGCTAGACTTAAAGAATATTATTATAAACTGCTATAGCGTTAAAGTCTATACTAATAATGTAGAGTTTATAGAAAAGATAAAGTAGTTACTTAACTAGTATAATATTTACTATAATAGAGGGGTAATACCTATGCCTAATAAGGAGAAAATGTAAGTTAACCTTATTAATAAATAGTAGAACTAGAAACAGAATATTAAGGTTTTTCTACTAGGTTTATAAGATAGGGAATTCCTTAATAAGTAGATAGAATTATACTATAAGGTAGGGAAAGCTAGCTAGTAGTAGTAACTAGTAGCTATTATATACCCCCTATTTATAGTATAGACTTATAAGGAGGATAGGTTAAAAAATAAGGGGAGAGTAGTTATTAATATAAGGCTACTTAATAAATAGGTATTACTAGATATTTACCCTTTACTTAACTAGGAAGACATTATAAAGTCTCTTAAAAGTAAGAAAAATATAATAGTTTTTAATATATTAGGGTTCTTTTACTAACTAAGAGTATATCCCCTATACTAAGACTATATAGTTATAATAAGCCCCTAAGGGCTTAAGTACTCTAATATTACCCTTATAGGGTTTAAGAACTCTCCTACTTACACCTAATAGTTTATAGACTACCTTCTCTTTAAATTTTAATATTTTATCTATATATATATTAATAATATTATAATCTTTAGTAACTCTAAGGAGGAATACCTCTAGTATGTAGAGGAAGTCCTAAAGATCTTTTATAAGTATTATATTTATATTAACGCTAAGAAGTCTTTTATAGCCTTTAAGGAAGTAAAGCTTCTTAGCTATATAGTTAATAGTAATAGGATTTATAAGATAGAGGATAGGATCTAAGCCTTCTAGAAGCTTTAGTTCCCTAAAAGCGTCTAGGATCTTAAGATATACCTTAGGATAGGTAGCTAGCTCTAAGGGGGAATACCTTAGTTTAATGTAATTACTATACTACTAACTAATAGGAAGATAAAGCTTATAGCCTACTTACATAAAGATAAAGTAATTAAGCTAGGTATATCCTAATAAGCAAGAGCTAAGGTTATAGTAAAGGAGATATTTAACCCTATACCTAAGGAACTTAATGCCTAGAAGACACTATAGGAGAAACTCTATAACTAGGCTATAACATACTACTATAACCTAGAGAAACCCCTCTTCTTTAAGATTAATATATATATTAGTAGATTTAGATTAATAGTTTTCTAGCTAGACTGTAACTAGGATAGAGAGAAGATACTTAGGATAGATATACCTGCTAAGTATATTTAGCTTATCCTTTTCCTATTAAGAATAATAACTATAGTAGAAAAACAGTATAGTACTACTAAAGCTAAGGTTATAGCTATTATATAGGTAGTAAAGAAGCTCTAGAAGTTAGTATAATTTAACTAATATAAGGTTAATATTATAACTAACTATACTGCTGCTAAAGGTATTATTACCTATATATTACTATGTATAATAGACCTTAATAAGGCTAACCTAAAGCTTATAAATACTATAAATTACCTATTATAGTTTTATCTTAAGATTTTCTATATCCCTAGGAAACTTAACATTATACTAGACATACTCTCCTAGCTACTAGTCACATGCCTAGATCTTTCTAAGTATTTTCTAACTAAGGATAAATTAGCTAATATTAAGGAAGAGTAAGAGGATATTACTATAATAGCGTAGGCTGTTTTAGATAAGGTCCTATAGGTAGGGAAGGCTACTGTAATAGTAGTAAAGCTTGCTAAGGAGATAATAAATAAGATTATAGAAGGATATAACTATAATAAGAGGATATACCTTATCTAACAGCTAGTATGTAAGGCTATTAAAAGCAAGCAGGCCTATATAACACCTAACTAAGCTATAGCAGAAAAGCACTTACTAAAGGAGAAGTAACATACCCCTTAAGTAGTAGTCCTCCTATAGGAAATTAATAAAAAGGGATTACTCTTTTATATAGGTTCTAATAGTATAAGATAACTATATATTCCCTAGCCTATAGTTAATAGAATACTATAGCTTATATATAATAAGAAATTCTAGTTTAGAGCTAATTAAATGCTTATAGAGTTAGATAGATTTTACTTCTATAGAAAGTAGAAGCTAGTTAGGTAGTATATAACGTACTGCCTAGCTTACTATAAGGTCTAGACTAATTATTAAAAGGTAGTAGGATCCCTCTAGCTGATTGTAATACCTAGCCTCCTATTTAATATAATCTTAATAGATTTTATTATAGATATACTAGAAGTCCTAAGCATAGGTTCTTTCTAGGTAGTACCTAGCTTTAATATGTTTAACTGCCTACTAACAGTAACCTATAAGTTTAGTAAGAAAGTCCTACTAATCCCTAGTAATACTAAGTATAAGGCCTACTACTAGGCTAGAGTACTTCTCTATATACTATTATTATATAATTAGGGACTTCTAAGTAAGATTATTAGTAATAGGGACCTAAAATTTATCTCTATAGTATAGTTAGTAATATTTAATATACTTAAGGTAAGATTACTTATCTCTATAGTATATTACCCCTAAATAGATAGCTAAAGTAAATAGATAAACTAAATAGTAGAGATTACTATCTATTTTTATATATATATAGACCCTAACGTCCTATAGATAGAGATTCTCCCTATACTATAATACTTACTTAATAACTTACTAGCTATAACTATTAGTAGGTCCCTAAATAAACTAGTCTTTAGATTTTACCCTAGGATAGCGCTTTAGTATATTAGTAGTATAGATATTCCCTAGGAGTCTATTAATATACTTTAGAAAACATACTAATAAGAGGCTATTACTCTAATTAATATAGCTAGGATTATCTATAAGGAATAATATAATAATAAATACTGCTTAGTTAAGCTTTCTATTAGAGATAAGGTATACCTCTACTTTAGAAAGGGGTACTTACTTCTAGGAAAACTAAAGAGGAAGTAGTCTCTATAGAGAGCTAGACTATTTATAGTTACTAGGGTTGTTAGCCTAGGGGCCTGTAAGATAAACCTACTACCCTATTAGCAGGTATACCCTATTATCTCTACTGCTTAGCTCTAGAAGGTACCTATAGGAGATAACCCCTTTAGTAGAGAGGAAACACCCCTAGAGCTAGTAAAGGTTAATAGGATAGAGGAATATAAGGTAGAATGTATTATAGATAGATAGATTACCTAGAGGAAGAAGAGACTGTTAGTTAAGTATCTTATAAAGTAGAAAGGGTACTTAGCTTTATTAAATATATAAGAGCTATATAAGAATCTCTAGCCTAATGTAGGGGATATTATTAGTAAGTATAAGAAATAATACCCTATAGATTAGAAGAAAGAGGAGGAGAAACAGAAGGGAAGGAAATTAGTTAACTTAATTCCCCTATTACTACGCCTAGTAAGTACTAAGCAGCTGTTAACTAGTAATAAGTAGGTAAATTACTACTATATATTAGCGTAGATACCTTTAATTATAGTATTATTATAATGCTAGGCTAACTATTTAATAAGGGCCTATAAAAAGATATTTCCTTTCTCTATTTCTAGGTTTTGTTATCTACTTTATAATAAAGATCTTAATAATTATAAGGGGGTTATTTATAGATAACTAGGGTCTATAAAGGAGGAAGGGGTAACGCTTTAAACCTATACCTTCCTTATTATTTATAATATAATAAGCCTATATAGGCACCCTTAGCAACTAAACAGTATTTTAACCTACTATTACCTATAATAAATATTTCCTCTTTTTCTCCTCTAGCAGACTATTAATAACTTTAACCCTTATAAACAACTTTACTTTCTTAATTAATTTTTTTTATCTTTCCTATTATCTATTCCTACCTATAAGTTATTATATAACTATATAGAGTAACTATACCCCTACACTATTAACTAACTCCTACTGCTTAAATAGTACTCCCCTATATACCTTCCCTATCTTATTCTCTACTCTCCTTCCCTATTAATTCTACTAGTAACTTTAATAAGACTACCTTTAATTTTAATTAATTTATTATAGACTCTACTAACGCTACCCTATAGTAGTAGTAGTAGTAATAGCACTTACTCTCTTCCCTAGCTAGTATTACCTAGAATATACTCCCTAACGCTACAGTAGAGTAATTTAATAGTAATAATATATCCCTTAATATAGAGTATTTTAAGGTTAAGTCTCTAGCTAAAGTTACTAGTACTACTAATGCTAAAGGTAGTAAGGTAGGGGAGATCTTTAAGGGATTAAATACTTCTACTATCTCTAATAGTAAGATTATTACGCTATATAGCATTTACTAGGCGATAACCCTAGAGTAAGAAGACTTCTAGGTAATAGTAAGAATTAATAGCTAGGTAGTAAAGAATACTAACAGACATATACACTAAGCTAGTAAGAATATTCTTTCTTTAAGTACCCCTTTCTTATTTTACCCTAAGGGTATAAAGAAACCTATAGCTATTACTAGCTACTATAAGAGCGTTAAGCTATATACTCTAGGTAAGGAGGCTAAGGATCTAGCTATTCCTTCCTACGCTAAAGCCCTCTATTACATTAAGGAGGTATTTACTAGCTACCCTAATACTACCTTTAAGAAGGAGACTACCCTCTAGGTAGATAGATTTTATAAGTGCTATAAGGAGGAGTATAGCCCTACAGTATACCTATCCCTAATATTAGACCCCTACTTTTACTATATTATCTCTACTATAGATAAGGTACTTAAGTGCTTTACTAAAAATATCCTATAGTTAGAGTACCTCCCTAGCTAAGCAGCCCTTATTAGGTCTACCTTCCTTTACTAGCTAGGTGTATATAGTACTAAGGTTCTTAGTATACTAATTAAGATTTAGTGCTTTAACCTTATCTTTATCTTATGGATTAAATATACTAATATAATAGTATTATAGATAAATGCTATTACTAACCTCTATAATAAGGTTATAAATACCTAGAGTAATATTATTAAGGTTAAAGATATTACTATTAAGGTAGCTAAGTATACTATAGATATAAAGAGTAGTATAGAGGATATAGAGGAGTGCTTTAATATTATAAGCACTAATCTACATAATAAGGGTAAGGTAATAAAGGAGGCTAAGGCTAGAGTAGTAGTACTTAAGGTAGAGGTAATAAAATACTACGCCTATATAGCCTAGCTTAAGAAGAAGGCTAATAATCTCTCTACCCTTACTAAGTTTAAAAGTAGAGACTTTAAAGCCCTTATTAATAAGGTTAATACCCTTACTGCTACCTATACTACTAACGTTACCCCTACTAAGATACCTACCCTAACTATATACCCCTACTAAATTAGCGCTAAGTAGGTAGTAACTAAGCTACCTAAGCAGGCTAGACCCCTACTAGCTAAGAAGGTATAGTATACTATTAATAAGGATAATAAGTAGGAATATAGAGTAGAGGGGATTATATATAGATATATTAGGAAGGTTACTAGTATAAAGATAGGCTAGTGTATAGTAGTTAGAATTATTTAAGGTATTCTTAATTAGGATGATTATTTTTTATTTGTTTAGGGGGTACTTATTATACTTAGAAAGTATATATAGTAGTACCTAACTGCTAGTAGGTATAAGTCTACCTACCTATAGAGTATATAGTCTCCTATATTATAAACCTTCTCCTAGAAGGTTTAACTATAAAGAGATATACTTAATTACACCTATCTTTATACTTACTTTTACTTTTGCCTTTTGCTTTTGCTTTACTTTACTTACATCCTACTTCCTTATACCTATCTTAGGTGTAAGTTAGCAGCCTACCTGCTAGCTTTTAGCTAGCTTACTGTAAAGCTACTCTCTACAGCCTATATTACCTATAATCCTGTAACAGGCTTACAGGAGGACTATGTTAATAGTGCTCTAAGTAGGTCTTATACTAATAAAGTCCTAATTTAGTAAGCCTATATAATAGCTAAATTACCTATAAGAGAGTACCTTTAGGGTATTTACCTTTAAGTTCCTTAGGTAATTAGGTAATAATTGTATATGTTAGTTAGTTAAAAGATTATATGTATACCTAGGTAATATCTTAGATCTCTCTCTAGCATTTATATATAAGTATAAGGGTTAGACTAATTGTAAGGAGTAGTTGTTAGCTTATCCTCTAAATTATAGGGGCTTAGGTTAGTAACTCCTCCTTCTCCTAGTTACTATACCCTTAGATAATAAGCCTAGACTTCTTATATAGCTTAGTAGAGAGGTTTTTAATCTCTTATACTATCCTTATACTATAAATCCTAAGGTTATTATGTTTCTTAGGGTTATATATAATTATCTTAAAGACACCTTACTTAATTAGTAAGTTAATTTTAAGGTTATCTAATTCCTTATATAGCGCCCCTAGCGTTATAATTATATTATTAAGTTAGAGTTTAATAGTAAGTTTAGTGTAGTCCTTCTCTCTCTATATAAGAAAGGTATCCTTAACCTTTTAGGTTAACTTTTGTATAGCAGTCTTCTAGCCCTTCTTTAGTCTTCCCCTCTTCTTAGGTTGCTTTTAGGGGGTTAGTTATATAACGTTAGATTTATCTTTATCTCTTTCCTAGTCTTCCTTATAGTAGGGCTTAATATATATTATATAAAAGTATATTAGGCTATTTACTATTTTAACTATAACTATATATCCCTTAATCCTATTAATGTTATATAGTCTAGTCTAGCCCTTATTTTCCCTTTAAATAAGAACCTTACTCTAAATTAGTAGAGAGAGAACTTTCTAGAGGTTAGGGCTATTTCTTATGTTAATTATATAATTAATCTTAACTTCTGTATAGATACCCTAGAGTATTTTTTTAGCCTTCTAGATAGCTTCTCCCCTCTATATAATATCCTAGGATAGTACTAAGTCTTTTCCTATCCTAGGATATATCCTAAAAATAAGGAGGGTTAGTATAATACTATATAGTCTAGCTATATTATTTAGGGCCTTAACAGCTATCTAGAGGACTATCTTATTATCTATGTTATAGCTAATTTCTTAGGATAGGATATTATACGTATATTAGAGAGGTATATACGCTTGTTTAATCTTTCTAACTGCTTAGTAAGCTTCTACTAGTATCTTATTATATATAATACCTATAATCTTAGCCTAGTTTTAGAACTTAGCTAAAGTAAAGTTTATTCCTAGGTTATATATAATGTAGTCTAGTAGACTAACGTACGCATAGATCTAACATTTTAAGAGTGTATTCTAAGTGTCTTATATAGATAGAGACTTAAGGAATATTATAGCCTAGAAGCCTATCTCTATGTTAATTATATATAGGGTATTCTTATTACCTAGTTATATAACATTAATAATAATCTTATAGTTAAAATAGCTGTTATCCTTTAATAAGAACTTAAATTATCTAGGTAACTAGTTATATATCTAGTAGTAGTAATAGAACTTCTAGATCTTTTCTAAAATATTATGTTATATATCTATATATTTAGTATTTTAAAGTAAGTAGTAGAGGTAGTCTATATAGGGGTATCTAAATTGTTAATAAATACATTAAAGTTATCTTTCTATAAAGAATATTAAGGACTCTATATAGCTAACGTTAAAGAATAGGTATCCCTATTTCTACATAATAGGAATCTTCTGTCTATTATTTTATATAATAACGTTTACTATATTATTAAAGTATACTCCTAGCCTATTAGTATTATATAAGGAAAATAGGAAGGGTATAGAGGTATCTAGGATATAGTATGTAACCTCTCTTAGCTAGTTCCTTTTAATTATCTTCCTAATAGCGCTAATTAAAGTATTTACCTTAAATTATATATAGGCTAACCCTAGTTCCTATAAGATCTCTATATAAGGGTATTCCTATAGGTATACTAGCACCTAGGGCTTCCTTACTATTAAAAACTTAGAGGTATCTATATCCTAAAGTTCTCCCTAGTAAACTATACTATATAGATCCTCTAGGAGAAATTAGTCTACCTCTATAGTCTTAGGGGCTAAAAAAATATCCTCCCCTATTATATAGTGAAAAAATACTAATACTATAAGGAATTAGGATACTGCTTTATCCCTTAGTATATCCTTATCCTTATCCTTATCTCCTAATATCTTATATAGTAGCTCTCCTTTAAAATTTATTAAATACACTATAAAATTATTATATAGTTCCTAATAAAGTGTTATATAAGCTTATAAATACTAAGTTTTTATATATTTTTATTCCTCCTCTAAATAATTAGTAGACTAGTAACCTGTCTTTTTATATACAAAATAACGTTTTCCTATTACATAATTTTATAAATATCCTTTTCCCCTATTATACAGCTATCTAGGGGATCTCTTATTATATAGCTACTAGAAATTCCTATAAGCATTAGAATTATATTATCTATTAATAAAGAAGGTGTTATATAAAGGGGTTTTTTAGTTAAGTATAACTTATAAGGAGGCCTTGAGGTTAGAGAAAAATTCCTTATATATATAGTGTAATTTTAGGTGACTAAGGGTAGTTTTAAGTTTAGGGACTCCCCTGTATACCTAAGTGACTTATATATAAAGTATAACTTCTCCTTAAAAACCTAATCCTAGTGCTTACTATATAAGAGGGATCTTATTAAGTAATATTTCTAGCACTTCTATTATAGTTTTCTTAAGGTTCTCTCTCTTTACTTATATAAAGTATATTATTATCTAGTTAGCCTAGTATAGGCTGTAATTAATATTAGTATTAAAATGCTTATCTAGTATATTATATATCTTATCCTAGCGTTTTATAGGGCTAATATAGTATAGATAGAATTCTTCTATATAATCCTAAAGAATATTAGGAAACATAGTATAGTATTAGTCTTTAGTAATATAAAGATATCTATAGAAGCTAATAAAGACCTTAGCCTTATTATATAGGATGTTGTATAGCTTGCTAGTATAGTTCCTCTCTTTTCTCTATCCCTTCTAAAAAATTAAGATAATGCTAGGTTTACATAGTCTATTATAAACTATTCGTTAAGGTAGAAGTTTAAAAATAGTATCCTTATATAAGGAGGTTGTTATACAGCTAGTGAACTTAGGGAAGCTATTAACTTCCTATAAAAAACATACCCCTAGGGGTATTATATAGCTAATACTAATACTACTTCCCTACTATTTAATTAACTAAGTAATAGGGACTAGCCTAACTAGTTATATAGGAGAGTAGTTTTCTTTAGGAGGGGGAGGTAGGTTTTCTACTATAGAGCTTTATATAGCTAGTAATATAGTACTTATCTATTTATCCTTATTATTAAACTCCTAGGTAATTTACTATATAATTTTAAAAATTTAGAACTTTACTATACAGTTAGGGAGAATATAGAACCCTCTCTCTTTAAGGATTTATATAAGCTCCTGTATAAAGGTAGCTTAGACCTATCCCTATTAGTATAAGGTCTAGTAGTAAAGGTCTTTATACAGCATAGTTTTTATCTAATCTTTATTAAGCTTAAAGTAAATAATTTCTATTATTAGGTACCTAATATATATGTTAAATTGCTGTAGGGGTAGTATACTCTTAATATTAAGAGGTTTTCCTTAGTATTTTAGGTAAGTATTTGCCTTCTATATAGAGAGTGTAATCTTACTTTTCTCTTATATCTCTTTATATATAGGTAGGTAGGGTTTATCCTAGAGGTCTTAGTAGGACCCTATAAGGAGGGTGTCTTACTCTTCTAATAAAGGTATAGTAGTAGTAATTGTATTATATTATATAGTATAGTTAATCTTATTTTATTAGTAGTTATATAAATACTACATACTAAATACTTTAAAGGTAGTATAATATTAATCTTTATCTAGTTCTTATAGAGGCAGCAACTTAGATCACTATTATACAATGTCTGTAGTAATAGTTATCCTACTTCCTAGCACCTAGTTCTTATAGAGGTAATAGTAGATAGAAAGCAGGGATTTAGTATAAGGGGTTCCTCTACTATCTACCTAGTTCTTATAGAGGTAATAATAGGTAGTTTTAAAACTTTTAGTTATATAGTATAAAGTATAGCTAAGCCTTATCTTATTACTCTTACTAATCTATAATTATATAAAGTGTAATTATATAATTAACTAAGTAATTACTAATTAGTGTTAGGTAGACTTATGTATGTATACATAGGTATAGGAAGGTAAAAGTGTAAATTAAAGATAGATATCTATATATAACTAATCCTCCTAAGTAAGAATAGTTAGGCTTTATATAAGGTAGTTATACTACTTATATAACACTTAATTAGTTACAGTATCTAACTATCTAATCCTAGATAGACGTATAGTTCTAATCTTAGCGTTTCTATCCATAAGAATGCAATTTGCAGGGACTTCAGTAAAGTCTGTGGGTTGCCGTACGATCCCTTGGAATTGATATTCTAACAATATTAAATTATACTTTAATTTCCCCTACTATCTTATATAATTAGTTTTCTTTACTTTATTTAATAAAATCTTACTTACTAAATATATAAGATAAATAGATAGTTATATAGATAGATAGTAGATAATATAGTTATATATAATAACTTACTAAGTATAGTTTATTTAAGGACTTTCTAGTATTAATATAGTTAATTAGTATAATACTATATTATAATATAATTTCTCTTTTACTTCTATTTTTTTCTATTTTTTTCTATTTATTTTTAATTTTTATTTACTTATTAAGCATACTAATTAGTATACTAATTAGTATACTAATATTAATTAGTTAGAATTAGTATAGCTCTATACTAAACTAGTTAGTATTAGTATAGGCCTATACTAAACTAGTTAGTATTAGTATAGGCTTATACTAAACTAACTAAACTAATTTTTAACCCTGCCTAAGAGGTACTAATAACTTAAGTAATAGAGCTCTTTAGTTATAAAACCTATAAATTATAAGAAGACTAGTAGATAGATAGTTTTAAAACAACTATATAACTGCTATACCCCCCTAGGTATATTAAAGGTTAGTATAGTACCTATAGGGTTTAATCTTTAATATACCTAGGGAGGTTTAAGTAGATTATTAAAAGTTATAAAAGGAGAAGTAACTTACTTATCTAATCCTTAAAAAACTACTAAAGAGTTCTCTATACCTATTATCATAAAACCTCTATATATACATATATATATATAAGAGCCCTCTAGATAGTAAGAATTCTATAAATATTATAGGTAAGATTTATCTTATTAGAGATAGATAGCATAGTATTGTTATTATTCCTAGCCTTAGCTAACTTAAAAACTTAGGTAATAATCTCTCCACTATAAGTCTCCACTAATTTCTCTCGCTTACTACTATTCTCTTTAGTCTTACTAGCCTTTTTAGATTTATTAGTGAAACTAAAACTCTTTTTTATATAGGACTTTCTATATTATATTAGTGTAGAGTACTATGTATCTACTATGTATTAGACGTAAAGATACTACCTAGTCTTTAGTAGTAGTTAGTTTGCTTTATAAAATATCTTATTATAGATAGTAAGAAATTAATACTAGCAGCAGGATAAAGTATTCACTACTGTTAAAGTAGGAGCTAAAGACTTTATAATATTGCTGCGAAAGTAGGTAATAATAAGGCTAATAAATAGGTATTAACCTATTGATTCTAATGTACTTAGCTGCGTAGTAATACTAAGGTTAAGGTAGGCGTATATGTTAAAAGTTATAGAGTCAATCGTGTAATAGTTATGTAGTAATTAGTGGATGTATTAAGATGTATATGTGTGTAACTTAGAAGATCCTAATCCTGACTTCTATGTTTATATCCTAGACTAATATATGCC
This sequence comes from Colletotrichum tanaceti, assembly GCA_005350895.1. NCBI lineage: Eukaryota > Fungi > Ascomycota > Sordariomycetes > Glomerellales > Glomerellaceae > Colletotrichum > Colletotrichum tanaceti. Next base: position 109,772 of record PJEX01000037.1, read on the forward strand.
CTAACATATAAATCCCTACTTTTAGGTGGCTAGATCTGTCTGGTCAATGCACCTAATATTACCTAAGGGAATCTATGCATTTATGCTAGGACTTACTTTCTTATGTGTTACATGCAACATACTGCTGTTATTTTTAATATACCCCCTAGATTAAAGCTATTCCTAGATTTAACCTGCCTTTGCAATAGTAATTGTTGCTATTACTCCTTCTATTTCTAATTTGTATTTACCCTCCCCCTTACTATATATACCTAATTAATGTCTATTATTAATAACTAAAGCTAGAGTAGATAATGTAGTAGTATTATCCCCTATACATCTAACGGTAAGTAAGATAATAACTTATAAACCTAAGCTCTAGAGTTTAATTCCTAGTAGAGGTAAAAAGACATATAGTAGTTATCTATTAAACCTACTAACTAATTATATTTATAGGTTAAGTTAGATTATTAGATTATAATTAATACTTTATTAGTTAGGTTAGCTTCTTTAAGGTCTTTTTCTCTTAGTAAAGCTGCATCATACGCTTAACTAACTTTAGTTACTCTTTTGCTTACTATTACTTTTAATATATTTCTTTATGTCCTATATATAAGAATTATGCTTAAAGGATAGTAAGATTAAGTATTATTCTCTTAGCTATCCTTTTGCTTGTTGTTATAAGTAAAGGAGTTAACTTTTATAGTTAGGTTTTAGATGCTCTTATAGCCCTAATTAAGGTAAATTCAACTATAGTGTTTGTGACTGTAGAAGTCTGCTAGTTGTAGAGGAAATTAGTGTTAAAGTTTTAGTGACTTCCTAGTAATATTGTTAGGCTAGGGCTAAGTATGTCCTATAACCTAGCATATAAAGCAGGTCTTACTAGGCTTATTTAGTTAGATCCTATACATTATTAATAGTTATTAACTTATGTAACTTCTTTTTATCTTTAGCTAATTTATAGCAGTAGTTTTCTTTAAGTTATTATTGTTAATTAATAAGGTTTAATTACCTTCTAAATTTATAAAAAAGTTATAAGGCTAGGGCCTTTGTTAGTCTATTAGCTATTATCTCTACTAACAGTATGTATATTACGTTAATTATTTAATTTTAAACCTCTTAATGTAACTAGTAATTATAAATATCTATATAATGCAGCCTTATCTACAGGATAATTAATTTATCTTTAACTAACTTAATAGTCTAGGTATTATTATATTAAATCTAAATAGTTAGCTAAGTTATGTTATTAGCTAGCGCTACTAATTAACCTTTTGCTATAGGTAATTAAACTCTAATTATAGATATTAGCCTACTTATAAATATAGCCTCCTTTACAGCCTATAATAGGGTAAGTAGCTCTACCTCTATTATTAATATTATAACTATTACTTACTTATTAGCTTACTATACTACTATACCTCTAAATAGCTTTATTATAAAGGCTTGTGTTATAGGCAGATAACTAATATAGGCTGTAGAAGTGCAGTTATATTAGTAAGAGTCTATAAAAGGTAGTTCTAATAAGTAGATAAGTAATATACTCTCTAGAAAGCCTATATAATAGGTATATGTATTACTGAGGGCTGTAGGCTAGGTATACTACCCTGCAATACTCCCCCCTAGCTTCTAGTAGGGCTGTAGTTAGCCTGTAAAGCTGCACCCTAGCTAGAGCTAGCCTTTTGCAAAGGGTAGGCCTCTATCTAGCGCTCTTAACTGTAATCCTAGCTACCCTACTTCTAGGCTACTTCTCTATACCCTTATATAGAGTATAACAGTAAGCCTCTATCTAGCACTCTTAACTGTAATCCTAACTACTTTACCCTATATAAATCTAGCTTTAAGGCACTTAGTTAAACAGTAGTTACCTTATCTTTACTATTAAATATCCCTTATACAGTAATATAGCTAGGATATTTAACTATAACTACCTCTATAGCTCCTAGCCTTACTTAGGCTATAGTAGCTAGTATGCTATCCTCCTTTAACTATCTTATACCCTTAAGAGTAGACCTTAGACCTCTAAAGTAGCCTTTTTCTAGCTCTACTAATAGGGTAGTCCTCTACTCCTCTATAATCTACCTATACTCTAAGCAGTTAGTGTATCCTCTAGTAGCCTCCTGTAGTTAATTGCAGCGAAAGGTAGACTAGCAGTAAGACTGCTTATAAGGGTACCTAATCTCCTCTTCCTATAGGCCCTTATTTCCCTAGGCACCCCTCTACCCCTCTTATAGCCTATTAGATCTATTAGACCTATCTCTAAGCATAGTAAAGATCTTAGCACCCTCTCTAGCCTAGACTAGTACTATAAAAATCCTTCTATATTACTCTATAGTCTTAGTAGGCTTACTAATCTCCTGCCTTATAATATAGGCTTTAAATACAGACTAAGCCTATAAGTAGTAAAAGTAGCTAGTAGCTTGCAGGAAGTCCCTTACTGCTATATTACCTTTTGTCTTAGGTATATTATAAGCTTAGCCTTAGAGAAAGGCCTATTACTAGTTGTTAAGCTAGGTCTATAGCTTAATATTCCCCTTTATAGCTTTCTTTAGGACCTTTATATATTTATCTTAGATAGTAGCAGTAGTGCTAGAGGCAGTTAGGGCTATATACTTCTTTAAGGCTCTTACTAATACCTATAGGGATACTATTAACTCTATTAATAAGCTTACTAATTCTATTTATATAGCTATAAGCAGTGTATTATTAACTATAGTTTACCTATACCTATACTGCTTAGTAACCCTAGGTAATCTTAAGCCTATCTACTGCTTTAGTTATATACTTACTCTATCTTATATTATATTTATCTTATATATTGCTCTTAATAATAGGCAGTAGAGGAGTAGGCTTTATATCCTCCTTAGCTCCTTTACTTACTGCTTAGGACTATACTTAAGTCCTTTTTTATAATGCCTATACTGTATGCTTAGCGTTGAATTGCTGCTAGAGGGTAGCCTAGCGGCTAGCAATAACCTCTATAAGTGTAGGAGGGTATAGAAGTCTCTTTATAACGTCCTTTACGTCTTCTGTTACGTCTAGGTTAACTAGATCCTAGACATTATACTAGAGGGCTTAAAATTAAAGCTATAAAAACTACATTAGCTAGTACCTACGCTTAACTAAGCGTATTATAAGGGCTGCCTTAGGTATAGTAGTTACTATAGTATTTATATAAGTGTTGTTAATATTATTAAACGCATATACCTATTATGTCTATTAAACCTTCTAAATAGGGTTAATAAGTTATAAGAAGTCAAGAGCTAGGCTTATAACTGTTATAGGCAGATAACTAATATAGGCTGTAGAAGTATAGTTATATTAGTAAGAGTCTATAAAAGGTAGTTCTAACGAGTAGATAAGTAATATACTCTCTAGAAAGCCTATATAACAGGCATACGTATCACTAAGGGCTATAGGCTAGGCATACCACCCTGCGACAGCTTGTAAACTATGCCTTCTAATGCTGTTATCTATAAAGCTAGCGTCTAACGCTACGTCTAGCGTGTTATTATTGCTACCTAGCACTATACTAAACTTAATGTAGAGGTACTACATTACATAAAGGTATTATAAGACTTAATTTACTAACTACTAATAATTTAGTCCTAGGTTTTATTTAAAGTATGTAAGTTAACTAGCTATAAAGGCTATATCTAGATATATTATTACTACTATATATAGGATTATACCTACTTTTTTTAGGAATCTCCTAATCTTATATAGTGATATATCTCCTTTAAAAGGGAGTAACTTATCTATTAATATTAGCATAAGCCTTATAATGTCTTTATTATCTATAAGCTTTATTACCTTATTAGTATATACTAACTATAATAGCTAAATCTTCTATAATAATTAATCTTATATAATCTTAATCCCTAGAAACTATTAAAGTAATTCACCTTCTTCTAGGTAATATTACTACTATATTTTGTTAATAAATCTTATTGCTTTATCTCTAGTGTCCTCTTTAAAGGCTATAACGCAATTATCTATATAAAAGAAGAAGATTATACCTCCCCTTTTCTAGGAGTAATTCTTACTGCTAACTTATTAGAAGCTAAGTTTAATAAGGCCTGCTTTAAAGTATTATTACTATAGTAGGGGCAATCATTATAGCCTATATAGGGCCTTTCTTAATTAATATACTTTACTAAGTTCTTAATAACCTAGTAGTATCTTTATAAAGACTACCTTGTTAAGGGTAGCATAGATAAAAGCATTAATAGCGTTATATTAAAGGAGCTTAAGATTAAATTATGCTATAACTACTATTAATACCTTAAAGGATATACCTACTAGCGTTACTATATATATATCCTCTATAGTTTTTACCTGTTAATTACCTTATATAACTAGTCTTACTTTAAACTTTAAAAAGCGCCTATACTTATTAAGCTTATAGACGTATACCTATTAGTATCCTAGGACTTTATACTCTATAGCTTCTTAATAGTTAACTATTTCTTAAGTTTTAGTAATTATATACCCTTAAAGGTAGTCTTCCTCTACTTATCTAAATTCTTTTATATATAGATAATATTCTAGCTAACTGTAAGATAGGAGGGGTTATAAGAGCTTTTAGTAGGTACCTATAAGGCTAGTAGGTTAACTTTTAATAGGCTCTTTTAGGGTTATACTAGTTTCTATTATAGGATTCCCTTAATTTACCTCTACGTTAGGATCTAATCTTCCTTAGTTAATAACTAGCAGACTATTAATAGTATTAGACTGTCTATCTATTACCCTTTAACCTAACGTACTTATATTAAACTTTCTAAGGAGGTTATCCTTTATATTAGTATAGGGCTAGCTATGCTACTACTAACAATAAGGATTATCTTTTAGTCTCTTATATAGTTTTATTCCTATAAGAAATATAGCCTTAGTAGATATCTATAGAGTTATATGCCTTATAGTTATAATAGCTTATATAATATTACCTTTACTACCCCCTACGTTAAGACTTACTAGTTATATAAAGAATAATACTAGTAGTAACTCTAGAGGTGTTAGCAAGATATTAAACTACGCCTTTATATATAGCGCTAGTATACTTAGTAGCTCTAGGTCTAGCTTAGTAATCTTAGCGTAATCCTTAATAACATCTATATAGTTATTAACATCCTAATTAACTAGTTATAACGTTTTATACTATTATATAAGCTCCTTAATTTATTACTAGATATCTTAAAGGTTAAGCTCTCTAATCTTATTAGCTAAGTTAACTACTAACCTATTAAAGCCTACTTTCTTATTAAAGATGATATCTCTTATAGTAAATACTTTACTTTTAATTAGGTTCTATATTTAATAGCTATTGTTTAACGTATACCTAATTAGGTACCCTATCTACATATATAGTATAAGCTTATGCCTCTTTTGTTAACTAAGCTAAGTGTCTAGCATTATAGTATACGCCTTATAACTAAAAGAGTATATATATAATAGATTAGGTACTGTAAGCTTAGCTTACTTACTATAACAAAAGCATGTATAAAAGGCTTTATGTAGAGTATGCTACCCCTAAGCAGCTAATAGTATGCAGTTATATAGGTAGGTAGTAGTTATATAGATCTTAGGCTATAAGACATCTAGGAAGTATAATTAAAGGGCTAGATATCTTACCTTTAACTTAATAATTACTGTAATGCATTTAGCACCCCTATTTTACGGCTATATATTCAGTATAGAGTATTTAATTAATATACCTAGTTTTTCTAAGGCTGTAATAACCTAGTCATACTTTGTTAGCTCATTATTAGTCTCTATTACCTTAACCTAGATACTGTATTTAACCTATAGGGATATAATAAAGTTAATAATAGTTGATTTAAGTATATCTATATACCTATCCTTTAGGTAGAAGTCTTATACTAGGCTAGATACCTAATTAGTAATAATTATAGTTAATATATACTCTCTATATCCCTACGTAATGTTATAGAAATTAATAGCTAGCCTTTTACTAGAGAGGGTATTAATATCTAATTCTTATTTTGCTTAGTAGATCTGTCTTATTATCTTTACTATAGTATATTTATTGTAGTTTTATATATAAATATACGTTAAATAGTTATTAGCTCCTGTTAGTTATACTCCTCTTACCTTTAATAGTAATTAGAGAAGTAGCTAAATACCTAGGTAACTTAGTCTGTTATGCTATAGGCGTATGTCTCCTTTAATTAGGCGCTAATAGGTCTTTATTATATATGTATTTAGCTTATAAGGCTAGGGTGCTATATTAATTCTTTCTAGTTCTAGCACTATAACATAGTTACCCTTAAGGTTAACGATCTTCTATTAATAACGCTTTCTCTTTCCCCTTCTTCTAACGCTAATTAGGCTAGCCTTCTTATTATCTTATAGAGGAGGCTTATATTAGAGGATGTATTAATTATGTATTTCCTATACTTTAGTAAGAAAAGATCTATCTTATAGGCGCAAGCAGTTATTACCTAGGCTTATGTCCTACTATAGTCCTTATCTCTATAACTTTATTAATAATACTAAGTTAGTAGTAAATAATTTAATATATATTATATTATAAAGGTTAATAACTACTAGATTTCTGTCTTAGCCTTTTAGCTTAATCTTAGCTATACTATAGCTATTAATAGCTACTAGTTAAGTACTAGCCTATATATAGTTACTTATTAGAGCTACTGTTAGGGTACTAAACTATAATATATTATTAAACATATAATCTATTAACCCTAAGTCTAGTAATACTAAGTTTTTTAGTATATATGTTAGTCTGCTAGTATAGAATATAGCTTTTGTCTTTACCCTATATTAGCTATATAGTTAATTAGATTTCTTCCTATTTTTAATATATTAAATTTAGGTAATAAGGTCTTTATTGTTCTATAGTTATTTATCTACTTATGTTTTAAATAAAGTGTTAGTATTATATATCTACTAGTTAGGTTAGATATCCTTAAAGACTGCTTAGTACTTAGACAGTAGATACTTTCTATTATATATAGGGTAATAGGAGTAGTTATTATTCTTATTATTAGTACCCTTACTATATTACCTCTTATAACTGCTAGAGTAGCTACTATACCCCCTATAGGAGGCTCTAGACTTAGGTAGTAATATTACTAACAACATCGCTACCTATCTAGAGATATCTTCTAGGTACTTAGTAATATCTCTAGAGGTCCTAGCGCTATAGGGCTAATACCTAGAGGTTAGCCTAAATACGCTACGCTTAGCCTTTAATAGTAATTTACTTACTAATAACGTAAGGAAGTATAGTACCTCCTTTATTACTATACCCTACTTAAGGGTTGTTGTAGGCTAGGAGTGTAGGGATAGGACTCTTATAGAGAGAAGTACTTAACTAGCTAAGAACTATAGTAGTAGCCTAGCCTGCGTATATGTATAGTGAAGGGCGCTTACTAAGGCTGTTAGTAAGCGTACTACATACCTTAGCTACAGTTACACTAGCTATAGTAGCTGCTGTAGGTAGTTCCTATAATATACCCCCCTAGTTGTAACGCTATTTGTAACTAGACTATATATAAGTTCCTATATAGATAGTTATAAATAAAAGGCCCTTTAAAGAGCTCTTTATAACTGTAATTATGATTATAATATAAAAGAAATAGTATAGGAATCTAAGTATAATTACCTTTACCTAGCGTTTTTACCCTTAAAACCCTTTATTATAAATAGGTTATTATTCCTACTGTTCTTATAGTTTTTTAGTGTATTATTTTAGTTATTAATTTTATCTAAAGGTTATAAGGCTGCTAGGCTGTTAGCCTAGAGGTAGCTACACTTATTAAAATACTTATTAAGGCTGTATAGGTTTTTTTATTTTTCCTTCTTTTCTTTAACCTACTTAAGAGTTATTTTTATAAGTTATTTAAATAAAATAACTTATATATAATTAAATTCTTATACTAATAACAGTAAATAATAGTATATAAATATATATATATATAATAGCGCTATTAAAGAACTAGCTCTATACCTATAAGGGTACTACTACTTATACTGCTAATAAGGCTGTAGCTATAGAGGCTACTAAGATTACCTCTACTACTAGTAGCCCTATTATCCCCTACAGTAACTCCCTAGATCCTCTAGTAGAGGAGGGGTCTAGAGGATCCTCTTTTAAGGGGTTCTCTAACCCTTCCTCCCTATTAAGGTAGTTCCTTAGGGAACTAGAGGCTATATATATAGCTAAAGTTAAAGTAGCTATATAAGTAGCTATAGAGGCTAAGGCTAAGTATAAGGCTAAGTTTAATATACTTATTAAGGTATATTATAATAAGATTTTAGGTAAGTTATTTATAAAGTAAGTGTTAGTATTACTATACTAATAGTGTATATAGCTAAGTAGAAGAAGACAGTTAGCCCCTAAGCTATACCTAAGAAGGTAGCTACCTCCCTAGCTAAGAAGAATACTAAGGCTAGTATAGCCTTATCTATACTTACTAAGAAGGGTAAGGGTAAGGCTGCTACAGTAGATAAGGAGGAGGAGGAGGAGCTTAGAGCTCTAAATCCCTTTCTATACCTTACTTACCTCTACTCTATAGTCTTAGGTAAGGGGGATAGGGTATGCTATATATACTCTACTACTATAGAGGAGGCTACCTAAGTAAAAGGTAAATACTTTAAGTATACTACTACTAGCTATACCTACTTAGAGGCTCTTAAGTTAGCTTTAGCGTTTATACTAACGCTTTTAGCCCTCCTTATAGATAAGGCTATAAGTAAGATAGTCTTAGCTTTAGTAAGTTACTACTATACACTTACTATATATTAGATTAATATTAATAAGATATTTAGGTCCTTAGCTATACTTATAGTAATATTTATAATGCCTTAGAGGCTGCTAGCGTAGAGGGGGAGGAGAAGGAGGAGGCTATACTAGAGGGATTAATTCCCCTTAGCTTCTAGCCTACTCTAAGCCTAACTCTAAGTCCTTTATAACTAGGTAGTAATAGTAACGCTTTAGTATACCTTACTACACTAGTTACTAAGGGCTATGCAGTCTTTAACTTTATTAAGGAGGAGATTATAGCTCTATATTAGTGCTGCTAGAAAGAATATACCCTTACCCTTATAGGTAGTTAGTCTTTTCTTTTTAGTAGCTTTTTAAGGTAGAATATCTTTAGCGTTAGGGCCTTTAGGCTAGGAATCTTTTTAGTATACGCCCTCTAGGGTAAGAATAACTTTATAGTATACTTAAATAGGTAGGAATAGTTTTAGTACTTAGTTAGGCTAGGCTTTAGCTTTAAATTAATAATTATTTTCTCCTCTACTTTAATCCTTCTTAGTAATTAGTATATATATATTAGATAGGTTTAAGTATACTCTAAAGGTTAGAAACTTCTTATAAGTAAGGTTCTTAGTAAGTCTATCTACTAGTATGTCTTTTATAGTAATATACTTAACCTTAAGGTAGCTAGTATTATATTCCTAATAGAGCTATATGTTTTAAATGTTTATATAATAAAGGTATGTTATAACCCTTTTATTAGCTGTAACGATAAGTCTAATAGTCTGTTTATTATTATAGAGGATAGTATAAGGCTGTTTAGGGTTAAATATAAGCTTATAGAAGAGCCTATAGAGCGCTATTACTTCCTTAGCTATCTCTTAGAGGCTAAGGAGTTCTACTTTAGTTATTAAGGTTATTATAGTTAGCTGTTATAACACTTTCTACTAGATAGGACTGCTAAAGAGAATTATAATAAAGCCTTAGGATAACCTATAAGTTAATTTATTGTTAGTAAAGGAGGTATTACTAGCTACAATTATAGCTAGTAGTTATAGTATCTGCTTACCCCCCTAGCTTCTAAAGGTTAGGGTAAGGTAGTAAGTTCTATAAAGGTACTAAATAGTCTAGTTAATTGTATAATAGTGCTTAGGACTAGGGTTTATAAGGTGCCTTAAGAGTAAGCTAACTGTAAAGGCAGTATCTAGTTATATAAGGATACTAGTATATAGGATAGAACTAACTTTCTCCTAGAAGATCTTAATCTTAATAGTAGTAGCTTAGCCTTTATAAGCTACTAGTATACTACTAGGTAAGGGTATAATAAGGTAGATGTTATCTATAAGGTTAAATTTCTTTACTATATTCTTAATATATCTATTATAGATAAGGTAGATTTACCTTTATACTTAGTCTTATATAATCCTTACTTTAAGGTAGTATTTAGCTAGCCCTTTATCCTTAAGCTTATAAGCTACCTTAATACTATTAATAATAGTGTTTGTATAGGTAATATAGTTATAGTAAAACATTATAAGAATATTATTTATATAGAATATAATAATAATCTAGTATTCTAGATCCTAGTATAAATATAGATCTTCTGCTGCTAGGCTAAGCCTAAGGCTCTTAAGTATAGTAGAGAAGGCAGTATACTAGAGTTTAGGTATATCCTAAAGGCTATATAAAGCTCTATGCAGTTTAACAAGCTTACCTATAATTTTAAACTTATATAGGAGCTTATAGACAATTAGCAGGTTATATAGATTAAGAATTACATTAAGAAAAGCGTTAATAACGTTAAATTGTAATATCTTAAGGTTAAATTATACTGCTAGAGTAATAGTAAGTTAGAATGTCTTTACTGCTAGGGTAGCTATATAGGTATTATAAATTATAGCGCCTTATATATTACTATAGATAATAACCCTAGCCTTATAGCGCTTAAGTAAGTTATTTATATTAAACTTATATATAAACACCTATTTTAATAGTAGTAGTTATAAGTATATAAGAAGTTAGTTAATAACCTTTTAAGTACCTATATCTATTAGCTTTTTAATTTCTAAATATACTATGTTTATAAATAGCTTATATAACTCTAGCAGGAGCTTTAGAAGCTCCCTCTAGCTTATAGGGATAGGTAGAAGGTTGTTAGAGGGCTATACTACCTTAGTTTTTGCTTTAGACAGCGCTTTCTATCTAACTTAGTTATATTATACTGCTACCTATAGCACTTTATAGAGTATATAATAGGTAAGATTATCTTTCTAGCCTACCTCTTAATTAGGGAGGTAGGTCTAAATAAAATCTACATTAAAATGCTTCTTAAGATTAGTGTATTTAGTCTTAAGGTATGTAATAGATTTATATAGGGTTATAAAGTGTTAGGGTAGTTATTATATACATATACTACGCCTTATAGGCACCCTATAGTCCCTTACAGGCCCTCTCTATTATTATTCTAGCAGTATCTATATATTTAATACTACCTCTAGTCTGCTTAGCCTTTTATTAATATAGTCTAAGTGCTTAGCTTCTTTACTGCTAAGGATAGTATCTAAGTTAGTAGTATCTATAATTATAGCTAGCGTAGCAGTATCTATACTCTTAGTCTCTATTTTAATAGTGTTCCCTCCTATAACTACTAGTATGCTTTTAGGGTTAGGGGTTTGATTAGGCATTATAAGTCCTATACCCTCTATAAGGGCTATCCTAGGCATCTTAACGTCTTTTAATGTAGGGACTAGTAACTACATTAGTACTAGTTATTTAAGTTACTTAGTATAAGTAAGAAGGTTACTCTCCTTAATGTCTAAGGCTCCTAGGAGCTTAAGGATAGTACTTATAGTGCTTATAAGCTCTATAATATTATCTATAACTAAGTAAGCTGCTTTAATAGAAATTACCTCTATTATATTAGCCTTTAAGTAGAATTTTATCTTATTAAAGGTAATGTTATATATAATTATAACCTACTTAAGTATAGGAATCTAAATCCTATATAGGTTATAGGTATTAGCTATATACCTAACTAGGTATCTAATATACCTATATAGGAAGACTTTATAATACCTTTATCTTATACCTCTCTCCTTTTCCTTAGAGAGTAGGTAAGCTCTATAGCTATAAGTATAGATACCTCCCTAGTATAGGTATAGGTTATAAGTTATCCTATAGATAAACTTAGGCGCTTACTACCTAAAGTACTACTAGTACTACTCTTCTTCTACCTAGTTAGCTAACTTCTATATAGTATACTAGTAGAGACTAATATTAAAGATAAAGATTCCTATAAGTATATACTTATCCTATAGGCCTTCTAAGAGTCCTACTATATTATATATCTTAATACTTCTAAGGATAACCTTAAGTCCTACCTACTTACTACTACCTATAGGCTCTTTAGTGTTTAGTAGTAGAAGCTTTAGGTTAATACCTTTATCCTTTACCTACTGTTTAAATTTAGTTTTACCTATAATAGTAATTACTGCTTACTTATTATCTATATAGATCTTATAGATTATAAGGCTATACTAGCGTTATACCTAGATCTTAAATATATACAGTACTTAGAAAACTTCCTCTATTAACTTATTCTTAAGTAGGAAACTAAATAGGTATCTAGAATACTTATCTTTAATAATAAATAGCTAGGAATAGCTATTAAAAGAGGGTAGGAAGTTAAATAAGTCCTAGAAAATACAATAGTATAGTCTTATTACCTAGTCCTCTAAGGGTATCCTAGAGATAACTTAGTGTATATATATAATAGTATAGTGCTTACACTTAACCTTTAAGGGTCCTTTAATCTTTACCCCCTAAGCGCTATATACTAGGTACTAAAAGGCTTTAGGCCCTAGATAGCTAGCTTATAGGTGCTAGAGTATTACATTATTATTCCTAGGCTTAGGAGCTATCTAGTAGTTACTATACTAGTATAGTAGAGTATTAAATTAGGTTATTATTATAAGTCCTACTATACTTACTAGTAAAGGGTAGTCTAGAGGGTAAGTAGAAATAGGCTTATATTTAAGGAAGGTAAGGTTCTCCTTTCTAAGTATCTAGGTAAGTATAATACTATTACTAAGCTTACTATAGTAGAGGGTAGTATCTAGACTACAGTACTAGACACCTTACTCTATAAAGCTAACCTTAGAGATAATATTAATATAAAAACCCTTAACTACTATAATATTAGTAAGCTTAAGATCTTTAGTATTATAGCCCTTACTCTTATAAATTATATTCTTAATAATCCTTTTACCTATACCTAAGATGTAAATATAGGTTATACCTACCTCTATAAACTTACTTTTAGTGTAAGGCTAGTAGGAATCTAGAACTAAGAGGTCTTTATTATTTATAAGGTAGTAACTACTATAGCTATTAAATACTATACTATTTAATAGGGTATAGGGTTATCTAAATAGGGTTAAGAAGATAGTAGGGAATCTAAGGGGCTTAGCCTCTAGCTCTTAGTTACTAAAGATAGTAACTATAATAATACAGCTAGGATACTAAAGCTTAGAGTCCTTATTATTATTATCCTTATTAGAATCCTTATCTTCTCTACCTCTACCCCTATAGCTACCTCAGCCTTAGTATAGCTTACTATAGTTAGTGTTACTATTAAGCTAGCTAAGTTTCTAGTATTTACTATAAAAGTAGTTAAAAGTAGAGGATATAACTTAGTCTTTAATATATATTACTTCCTTATTTATAAGCTCCTTAACTAGCTTAGATTTACCTATAAATACTTTTTATATATACCTATACTCCTATAGGGTCTAGCAATAATCTTTTCTATATAGATACTCTTTAAAACCTAAGTCTCTATAGTCTAAGCTATCTAAATAGCTGCTAAGTATAGCAAAAAAGCCTAAGCCCTAGCTACTACCCTTAAACAGCATGTCTTCCTAGCATAATATACTAAAAATCTAACTATACTCCTCTATAGATAGGATAGGGTAACTAAGACTCTTATTTATAATTAGCTTATAAAGACTCTATATAGCCTATAAGGGTGTAAGGTATATGCTAACAGCCTATAAAAAGGACTTAGTAGATAAGACACCTTTAACCTTAGGGATATTATATATATAAGTATAGCTATAGGCTTAGTGTTAGTTAGAATACTAAGCTATAGGGGCTATATTACCTCTTACTACTCTAGAAAGCATATTTAAGTACTCTTTATAGATAGTAGAAAGGGTTATAAAGCTTATAGGTATAAGGTTCTTATATAGTATATATATAAGGGCTTAGATTATAGTTATATTATCTTAGAGCTACTATATTTATATATTAGTAAGCTTCTATACATTAATAGTATAGAAGATAAATAATTTAATAGCTCTATAACTAGCTATAGTAGTTACTTAATTCTAGCTTTTACTAGTATAGTCTTAGATAAGTTATTTATAATTATCTTTAATATTATTAAATGTAATAGAGGTAGGCTTCTTAGGTATATCTAGGTATAGTTACTAGTTAGAATTAGATTACAGCTTATAGGTCTAGATAGGATTCTCCTTTTCCTATACAGTAAGTTACTTATAGTAGTTAGCTTAGCGCTTAACCTTAAGGTTAGCAATAAGCTTAGAGGAGTCTAGCCCTTAGAGAGGCTTTATATTATCCTCTATAATGTCTTTACTATCTAAATTAATAAGCTCCTAGATGTAGGCTATCTTTACTTAGACCTAGAGGCTAATAAACTATATAGGCTAGTTAGAATAGCTATTAAGGCATTACCTATTATTATACGTAAGGGTTTAGGTAAGTGTATTTATTATTTATAGTTAGTATAGTTATAGAAAGGTAAAAGGTATAAAGGTAGAAGAGTTATAAAGATACTCTTATCTACTCCTATACCTAGAGGTAGTAGGGGTCTAGTAAAGAGCTAGGCTTATAACTGTTATAGGCTAGGAGTATAGGGATATGACTCTTATAGAGAGAAGTGCTTAACTAGCTAAGAACTATAGTAGTAGCCTAGCCTGCGTATATGTATAGCGAAGGGCGCTTACTAAGGCTGTTAGTAAGCGCACTGCATACCTTAGCTACAGTTATACTAGCTATAGTAGCTGCTATAGGTAGTTCCTACGATAAGGGTATTATCTCTAATTACATTAATCTATAATATATAGAATAATAAGACCTAGGTATCTAGGATACTATATTATAGGGCTTATATAAAGTATATAAACTATATACTAGCCTTTATAAAGGAATTTAAGCTAGCATTAGTAGCTTTAGTATATACTATATCCTACTTCCTTAGCTAGTCTTTAACTTCTTGCTTTATTAATAGGCATTAATTTTATAGTATATTTATAACTTTATTATAGTTACTAAGGGTATTTGTTTCTTAAAACAGGGTATCTATCCCTAGTTAATTATAAAGATTTATAATCTACTTACTAAGATCTTTATTAGCTATATAGCAGTACTATAGGTATAGGGGATTAACTATTATAGTAATAAAGTCTAATATCTATTATACTAGCTTTTAGTAGTTATTATAGTCTTTCTTAATATAGTTATACGTTAACTAGTAGTTATTATATATTATAAGATCTCTAAGGCTAAGATCTACAATTATAACAGCCTTCTAATTAGGTGCCTTTACTTATAGGTAGTTATTAATCTCTAGCTGCTTTAGCTTAGCTGCTAGGCTTAGTAGGGCTAGTTGTTTAACAGCATTAATAGCTAGGTTAAGGTATTCCTACAGGCCAGCATTCTTAGCCTTCAATTTAAGCTAGTTAAACTAAAGGAGCTAATTAGAGGCCTTTTAGAGCTTAATTTTCTTTATAGAGGTAGTATTTATTATATTAATAAGTAATAATAATAATAATAGGGTTTCTTTATAGCTGTTTTATAGTATAATTAGACTATTAATTATTAAAAGTTATAGAGTTAATTATGTAGTAGTTATATAGTAATTAGTAGATATATTAAGATATATGTATATGTAACTTAGAAGATCCTGATCCTGACTCCTGTATTCACATCCTAGACTAATATATGCCCTAACATAGAAATCCCTACTTTTAGGTGGCTAGATCCGTCCAGTTAATGCACCCAACATTGCCTAAGGGAATCCATGCATTTGTGCCAGGACCTACTTCCTTGTGTGTCACATGCAACATACTGCCATTGTTTTCGACAGTATACACTTACTTTTCTAGCAGATTACGTAGATCCTAGCTAGCTAGTTATATAAGTATAGCTAGATACCCTACACCTTATGTTTTGAAGGGTCCGACGAATTGATCGTGACATCTGCTGATCATCGTGAGAATATTGGAACACCGACCGACGGGGCCAACCCAAGTCGTTGAAAACCTAGGTGGCTTGGCTCTGTTCTGTGTGACATGGTTCAGGGGCTGCGGCTTGATCGCTATTATGGGCGCTAATTATAATGGGTTTCCTCCGGCGGCCAAGTCGACCGAGCGAAGTCGAACGAGCAATCGAGGACATGTCAGTTTCCACTCGACTGTTGCTGCTTCTGCGAAAGAAAGACTTCCTTCCTCGTTGGGATACGGATTAGTTTGAAACATTGAAACTTCAATCAAGGCCACTACGCGCTTATACTAGTCCGGCCGGTCCAATTTGTAACGTTCTTGTGAATTGGAGGTATGCGCACAGAGGGTGCAGCGTCTGGAAGGTATAGAATCCCGCATCAATTACTCTATAAGCACCTAAAGTAGCCTGACCGAACTAGGCCGATATTGCGCATCCATTGATTTCGACGAAATCATCTAGTAAGCTCCTAGTGTCTTAATCCGTCTTCACCTTTGCCTCTATGCTCCAAGTAACATCGATCCAATTGTTCTCTTTAATTACAAAAATTGCAGTAGGCACAAAATGAAATTCATCACAAACCTGAGAAACAATTTGACCAATTGGAGTACGGTTAAGGCGTTTCCACAAAGCTCTATACTTATTTTTCTTTCTGACGGTAAAGCTGCTAAAATCTTCCGGAGGCCAGCGTTTCCATACTAACTTCAAAATATCTCTTACATCCGGGCCAACAGATACAAATCTGATGCTTTTTAGGGCTGACAGTGGCATACCTGCCGCCTCAGTCCATAGTGTTACCAGAATTTGGCCAGGAGACAGTATTGGCACCTGTGTGTCGTCTGGGACCTCGAAGGAATCTAAGACTGTTAACTCCTCACGCGACTTAGGTGACGGTGTAGGATAATATATTTCGACGATAGCCACAGGACGGTGCCCATCGTTATATCCTTGTCTATAAACATCGTAACGGTCGTAAGGAGGGCCGAATTTGTCCCAACGGTTGAAAGGAGGCTTTGTATACTTTGATACGTGATAGGTATAGCGTGCATCCCCCTAGAGTAGTAGTGTTAAAGTTATTCATGCTCTTTGATATGATGATTCTCCCTTACTTTAAATGTCTAAGAAGTCAGCATTTTTCTATAGATAACTAGAGCAAGATTACTTACTTCATAATACCCTTCAGGAGCGCCATAGCCTTCAGGAGAGACGCATAAAGCGACTGTGAAGAATACGTTTAAAAGTAGCGTAAGCAACTTCATTGAGCTGTTAGCTAAACTATAGCAGGACTGAAGATATGTCTTAGTGAGAGATAAGGCTAAGTTAGCTTTAGTTGGAGCATACAAGAAAGTATGAAAGAGTGTGGAGGGAGGATTCTTCTTATATAGATCACTAGGAAAGAAAGATTCGTTCTATTTATATACAAATCGGAATATGAAATAAGAGGTAACAGGACTAAATCAAAATGCTCTAATACATAAGGGTTTCCTTGTGACATAGGCTCTAGCCTCTTACTGCCCTTTGTTGTACAGATTATAGCTGATTTATTATATAACTTTATGTTATAAAGCGATGAGTTAGATACTATCTAGCGTAACTGTTAATGCAGGATAACGTACCTGCATAGTAAGTCGCTAGTTATAGCGAGTTACTACCTCTCCCCTACCTTTCTACCTTTTATATTAGTTAATTTAGCTATAATGTATAAAATTAATTAAAATAACTTATTACCCTCTTCTTTATTACTATCCTAAACTACTTTATAGGTTTATGTGTTATGTCTAGACTTTCTGTAATTGCTATATTATTATATATGTAGTTTAGCACCTTCTGTATAACCCTCCTTCTAAGGGTTATTCTCTCCTCTAGTATTAATACTACCCTTTTCTACTTATAGTGCCTCTACTTTAGTAGTATTAAGTAACCCTCTAAGATATAGTTAGGTCTTTTTTACCCTCTAGCGCTTACTTAGTACCTCTATCCCTATATAAAGCTTATAGTTCTTAGCCTTAATAATAGTAAGCCTATAGGCTAACTTGCTAATACCTCTAGCCTAGAAGTTAATTACTTTATATATTAGTGTTAGTAAGCTACCTTAATATGCTTAGATCTTCTTTTTAAGGGAGGAAGCACTTTATATACCCTCTAGTGCTATAGTTAGTATCTTTACATCCTAGGAGCCTTAGCTGCTTAGCTATAAGGTTAAGGGTGTTAGTATCTTTAGCTTAAAATCTAAGCAAGAAAGAACTACTTTAGGGTTAAAAGGTATAAGTCCTACCTGTCTAAAACTAGATTATATATTGTTTTTACTTATTAAGGTAAAGAATACTGCTTTAAAGGTAGGAAAGAAGTTATCCTTAGTAATATATAAAATCTATATCTATATTATCTTCTTAATTTCCTTACTATATAAGTACTTTAATAGGCTAAAGCACCTAACATTAAGAGGCTAAAGCTTATATAATAAGTAAGGAGGTATATAAAGAGTAATAATGCTTTATTCCTTATAGTATTTATTAAAGTTAGTTAATTTATAGCTATTATAACTATTAAGGATTAAGAGGTAATAAGAACCCTTTATATAGGACTTTATACACTAATTAAAGTAATTTAGCTAATCTAGGCTAATATTATTTATTATCTATCTATTTTTGCTTAGATAGATATACTATATAGCTAGGAATTAGCTATTAGTATACTAGGAGAGGAGGTAATATTTACCCTTTATAATAATATATAGAGGTATTACCTAGCTATCTATATATATACCCTAAATAATAGAAACCTATTCCTAATTACTAGGCTGCTTTGTATAAGGCTTTCCCTTATAGTTAGATATTATAATAATCTTTATATATAATAGTATTCCTATTAGGAACCTAGTCTTATTAAAATTATAGATATTATTATTAAGTATTCTATACTTTATAATTATGTTTTATATAAGTGTAAACTAGCCTTATATAATTATAGGATCCTGAGCTAAGACCCTCTAATAGTTAATTTAACGTTAAAATTATATTTTTAATTTAGGGATATATTATATAAAGTTCTCTACCTATTAGGGTCTAGTATACATCCTATTATATACATTTAGGAGTTTATTAGCTATTTCTTATATATCTTCTTATTATAGAGGGAACCCTTAATTAATTAGGTTAATAACTTATTTAATAATTACCTCCTCTTTAGTTATAGTTATCTTTATTAAATTTAGTTATCTTTTGCCTTATGTGATATATCCTATGCGTTAGTTATGTAGTGTTGTTTAGGGGACCTTAAAGGTTAAGGCTGCTTTTTAAATAGACATTTTTAGGTCTTTTTTAATAGCTTAGATAGTAAGGATAATGCAACTTTCAATTAAGGAGGATTGCATATTCATACGTAGAGAAAAGTTAGTGTAAAGGTGAAAGAGGTAGAAAGGAAGGAAAAGTAGCGACTTGCTATGACTAGCGACTCGCTATGCAGGTACGTTAGAGGATAACAATTTAGATACATTACTACAAAAGTTTTTGCGTTATAACGCAGTAATTTACACTAGTCTACTAATAATCGAATAATGCGCTTAACCTACATTCAGGCTAGTAGTTTAATATTTAGACATTATATATAGTAAAATTAGCTGTATCTCGCTCACTATAGTACTGCTAACTATAGGTAGATTGTAATCTATTTAATGTTTCTACTAGTCTAGAGTATTCCTGCTTACACTAATAACATACCTAGTTAGTCCCTATAGTAGAGAGAAATAGTATACAGGCTAGGCAGGCTCTACACTATACTACCTTCTGTTGAACGCGCAGGATTTAAGATTGTGCGCTCTTTAATATATGTGTATTAAGTACGTAGTGTATGTAATTATTGCGGCATAGCTAGGCTGCTTTGTGAGGCCTTTTAGGACCTCTTTCTTAGGTGCATAGGGCCTCTACAAAGCCTGCTACCTAAAATTCAAGCCTATAATCATTACTTTCTAAGCGCCTAAGTAGCTAGGCTAATCTAGCCGAGTTATTCCTTATCTCTAAGTATCTCAATTGTTTCTTTTAGATATAGTCTCTAATATATATAGGCGTAGTACCCTTTATATATATATATCCCTCTATTTCTAATATACTCTTTTAGAGAAGACCTTCTTGTTAGCCTCTACAGTCTATAACTATAGTAGGGAGACTATCTAGTAACCTTAAAAGTCTTCTTTACCTATTATACTATTAAAAAGATACTAAGAGTATAGAAGATTATATAACTTTTTAGTAGTTTATATATCTTTCTTTCTTATTATCAATCTAGAGTATTCATTTTTTTTCTATAAGCTCCCTCTTATAGGTTTACTTAGGAATTACTCTCTTATTAGGTATCTTAAGCTACAGAAAGAAGCTGTTACGCTTTCTAAAGATGTTGTTGTCGAAATAACTATTCTAAGAGATTGTACAGAACCCACGGACTTCGCCGAAGTCCTCGCAAATTGCATTTTTATAGAAGGGAACTTGTGTAGCTAGGATTGCATCCCTAGATAGTCCGAATAATTCAGCGATGTACAAGTAGTATGACCAACGACCTTATACGAAGCCTAACTGTTTCTATTCGTTAGTTTAATTATAGATAGAGATAAGTGTTTAGTTTACACTCTTTTCAGTTCTAGAACCTACATACACATACTAAAATCAACCCAATACCGACCTTTATCTTTGTAAGTTAATAATACTTATTTAGCTTATGAATATATCCTTATAAGTATTTTAGAATCTAACTATTGCTAGTTAATAGTATCCGTAAAGCTCCTCAAAACCTCCTTACACAATTCAACGTTTATAGCTATTTTATTAACGCTGTCTCCCTTTTCCCAGCTGCATTCAATTCTCTACAACAGCAAACAGACGTATTACTTCAACAAAAACCCTGCTACTGTAACAGACTGTGTTCCAACAGGATTCTCATAGGCTCCTGCTTACTTTAATTATTGCTGTAGTCTGCTGGCTAAGCCCTCTAGACTGATAAGAACGAAGGCTCTCAGTACTTAGTCACCTGATAAGTCGTCCGCTTCATAAAGTCCACAGAGTTAGCCCACCCAGAAATCTTGCTAGTCAGGCTCCCATCCCTTTTTCAGGACTGTATTGACCTCGCTGTAAATAACACTGATGCCGTTCGCAACTTCAAACATTCGAACGGGTCCAATCCAGGCCAGACAGACGTGCATGGCGTTACCAAACGTACGCCTCTCCGCCACGCCAAGGTTCAGTCGTGACGTCACGTGCAACCTGATTTTCGGCGCCGTCCGTCGTCTGTTGCCGGTTGGCAAGACCGCTTCGTCCCCCGCGCCAAGTCCGATCGCGCCCCATATTCGCTCCGGTTCGCCCCACATTTGCTCCGGCCTGCCCCGTGTCCCCGTTTGGCGGCCGACGAAGATTCCGGCCGGGTTGCGACGATGCAAGAACCCAGCCTGCATGCGGTCGCAGTCCATTGTGCAGTGCAGCCGCCGCTCAAAAGGTAGTACAATGACATGTTTCGCTAAGCCGTGGAGTTTCGTGGCTCATTCGATGCGTAATTAAACCCATTTCAATGTACTGATACAGTCCCAAGACTAGACCGGGCCGGGCCAGCGCTGCATCGCAGACATCCTACGAATACTCAAAAAATAATAAAAATAAAAGAAAAATCAGCTCCTGTATGCATATCGTGATGAATTTTCTCTCCAGTTGAGGCCACACACCATCTCTCTCCGTCAATGGACTTGGCAACGCTCCCTTGTGGCCCCCCTTCCGTCCAGCCACCTCAGTCATTTGATACTTATGCAGTGGCAGCAAGTGAGTACCTACACCCAAGTGGCCTACTAGTACTTTGAAACTGGGGCTATAAGTACTTGTGTTGCTTTCTAGCTTGCGGGTGGGCTTTGGTTAATTATCGAAAGAATTAAGAGTCACTTGTCAAGAAGCTTGTCTGCCGTTGTGAATAATCACTGAATTGCGCGCCTAACAACAGATGAAAAGACAGGTTCGTGGCCGTTGTGCATCCGAAAGATCTAGCAAACATGATCAATCTAATCACTCAGTGCCCCAATTTGCACCCCGACGACACGACGATCGGGTTCAGCGCCTCCTCTTTCTCCCTACGCCCAGCCTTGCCGCCGCCACCACAACCACAACCGCTGGCGGCGCCATCCGCACACACACACTCGACCATGGCAAAGGTGCCACCAACCGAGCTCGGGCCCTTGGGCTGATACCAAGGCGGACAGAAGTCGGGCAAGCCGTCGTCGGCCGTGCGGATCAAGCCATATTTGGTCTTTGTCTCCGTGTCGGTGTAGTCGCTCTTCCCGAAGCCGTCGAAGCGGATCTTCCAGGTCATCGGGAAAGGGACGTACTCGTCCCACGCGGGGGTCAGGAAGGCGTCGAAGCCGGCGACGAAGACCTTGTCGTTGAAGATCCTGGACGCCTCCTTGCGATCCTCCAGCTGGTCGACTTGTTCCCTGATGCGCTCGACGCGCCCGGGCGCCATGTAATTCGCGTAGCCCTCGGCGGTGGCCTCGAGGTGGATGCGCTTCAGCTCGCCCTGGGCGGCGGTGCCACGGCGGGTGTTGCGCGTCAGGGCGATGAACTTGATCATCTGGGCCTGGGCGAGCGGGATGAAGTCGCGCGGGCTGAAGACGGCGTACTTGTCGGCGATGGAGAGCTGCAGGGTGAGGAATCTGAGCCTGCGAGTGTCTTGCGCTTCGACGGCGCTGGCGGTGGCAGGGGCCTGGGAACACAGAGGTGTCAGTTTTTATATCAATAATGTGTTACACCGGTGAAGAGGGATTGCTATATCAGATTCAAGGGGCTAGCCGGGCGAAGAAAGAAGGCAAACTCACCAGATCCAGGACGACGTTCTGGCCCTCCTTGAGCGTTGTGGACTTGCCCTTGTACGGCGCGCCGACGAACTTGAACTGCCCCTCCTTGAGCACCTTGCGCACGATGGGCAGGTTCACCTTTTTGCGTGCCATGTCTAGCACCATGTTTTCGACAATGTCGTCCTCGTCGGCCAGTGCGGCACGCTGGAGGGCGAGCCACTTTGGTTCGGCCTTGCTGTTGACGTTGTCGCCACCGTCGCTGTTGGCAACTTGGTAGAGGTCTTCCATGAAGCCGTCAAGCGTGGCGGTGAACTAGATTTTGGAGAGAAAGAGATTGGGTCAGTCAGCTCGACCTTGCTTGTTGAAGTGAATCTTGACTTCCGGATGTATGGATCCACGAATTCAGGACGTGAAGAAAGGGTCGAATAAACTCACCGAAACAACAGCGTTGTATGTAAAGTCCAAGGCGATCAGCAGCAGGATGGCGGCGGCCTTGGTCTCGTCCGGCTCGTGCTTGAGGACCTGCTTCGCCACAAACACACCCATCTTGTGCATCGGGTTCGTCTCCTCCCTGCCAAACAGCATGCTGGACAAGCCGAGGAGCTGGTTGGCCTCCCAGATGGTGCCCTGCCTGGCGAGCCTGATGAGTGTTTTGACCGACCTCTGAAACGCCCTGCGGCGAGCCATCCACTTGGTCTCGTCCGTGTTGTAGGCTAGGAAGACCTGGCAGTTGGTGATGAGCTCGTAGATCTCGTTTTCGGTGTACGTGTCGTGGTGTGCAAAGGTCTCCATGGGCTTGTCTGAGACGGTAGAAGTGGAGGGGACCTCGCGCAGTTTGTGGCTGAAGCCGAGGAACGCCGCCAGATAGCGGGTGACGACGGGAATAGCGAAGCTGTAGGAAGCAGAGGGTGAGTTTTATGTTATTGTTGATAAGCTGCATGCTGAAGGGGGCCAGCATGGATGGAAAGGATTACTTGGGAACATGACTTACTCTCTGGTTGCGTCGATTTGAAACTCGGCGTGGGTGATGGAGACGGACTCGCGCTTGATGATGTATGTCATCAGCTCCGAGAGGTACTTCTTGAGGTCCCCCTCGGCACTCTTGACGTGCCTCTTGAGAATCCTGGGGTCGAACTCGACCGGCCTCGCCGTCGCCCGATCCAGCACCTCTCTGAGCATAACAGGCAGGTTGGCCGTGTAGCTGAAGACGGGGTTGGTGAAGTGGGCGCTCTGGTCCCTGAGGACCGTCTTGATGTCTTCAAAGTTGTCGAGGTAGCACGGCTTGGGGGGCTTCGCCGGCGGGCACGCGACGACGCTGGCGGCGGCCCTGGCGCGGTCGAAGCACGGCTTGAGCTCCATGTCGGCCGTCTCCTTGAACTGGGCGGCGTAGCCCTGCTGCTCGGCGTAGATGGCGTTCTGCTTGGCGGTGTAAAAGGGGGAAAACCACCGCAGGCTGTCGCGGGGCAGCCAGCCGGGAAAGGCGCGCTGGATGAGCCGGTGGAAGACGGAGCTCTTGCAGACGTCGTTGTCCGGGGTCACCTCCTTCATGCCCCAGGCCGTCAGGCTCTGCGTGTTCCAGTCGACGGTGTAGAACCGATCCGACCTCACCAGCGTGATGGCGTCGGAGAAGATGGCCGCCCACAGCGCCGATTCCGACTCGACCGGCCCCGGGTCCAGCCCCATCTTGGCGTCGCCCTCGCAGAAGATGCCCGGGTACAGCTCGATCTTGTCGGGGGACTCGTAGAGGTCGCGCAGGGCGTTCTGGATGTCCGCGTTCTTGGAGACGCTCTCGAACGTGGTGTGCGCCGCCAGCCCGAAGAAGCTGCGGAAGTCGTTGAGCGTGCCGACCTCCCACTTGCGGGCCTGCATGATGCCCATCATCTCGATGGGCTTGAGGCACTTGGGCACGTTGCGGGGGCCAAAGTTGGACAGGGGCTCGTCCATGGCCGCCGTCAGCTCGTTGAGCATCTGCTCGTCGTCAAAGAGGTTTGTGATTTCGTTGCGTTTGAATTCCTTGGAGTTTGCGGCGGCGGCGGCGACCGGGGCCTTGTTGTTTTTGTTGTTGTTGTTGTTGTTGTGCTTGTTGTTATTCTTGTTCTTGGCCCTGGTGATGCCGTCCATTTCTACGCCGCCGGTGCTGTTCAAGGAGATGCCGCTGTCCGAGTTATTCCGGCTCCGTTCCGTGCCGTGCCCGTCGGCGTCCTCCGATCCGGGAGTTGTTGTGGTCTTACTCTTCTTGGTGGCCGGCACGCCAAAGGTGACTTGCCACGGCTCCACGACCGTGGAGCCCGGCTTGTTCCCGGCAGCCGCGAATTTGTAATAGTCGGCCAGCGTGAGCTTTTCCGGGTTGTCGATGCCGAACACGGCCTTCATGTACTCCTCGGTGTACTTCTCGTCCCGGAGCGAGATGGCGCAGTGGAAGCGGTACAGCAGGTTGAACTCGACAGTGACCTGGTTGCCGAGGCCTCGCGTGGTTTTCTTCTGTTCAAAGTCCTTCCGGGGATCGAGGGTGAAGTTGGTGTCGAACTGGTGGAACCCCATCAACGTGCGGAGGTAGTCGTGGATGCTGATGTTGACATACATGCCCTGCGTGATGAGGCGCGCCGTGTTGAAGAGGTCGTCGTCCTGCTTGTCCCACGCGGCCTGCCAGGCCGTCTCAAAGTCTCTGCACTTCTTCTGAAAGCACGTCGACTGGTCCTGTTCCAGCCTGAGGACCTTCTCATCCAGCCTCTGCTGCAGCTGGCGCTCCACGTCCGCGAACTTGGTGTACAGCAGCTCACGCTTGAAGGCCGCCATCTTCTCTTCCGCCGCTTCACGCACTGCCTTTTGCTCCGGCGTCTCCGAGTCCGGTTCCTCCGGAGCTTTCGGGGCATCCGGAGGCATCGCGGCCCGGACTTGTGCCCATTGTTTCTCGTACTTATCGCAGAGCTTCTTCACCTCTGAGTCGAGTTTTCCCTTGACGCCTTGGGCGTTCCGGTCGGGGAGGTGTTCTCTGATCAGCGCGACCAGCTTGGAGCCGCTGTACATCTTTGGCAGGCTGAACCGGCCGTTCTCGTTGATCCGGAGAAGCTGTCTGGCAGCATAGTTGTGGTAGCGGTTGTACATGACGAGCATGATGCACACCCCGGGAGGCTGTCTGAGCAGACGGTCCTCGGCAAAGGTGTCGGGCTTGAGCAGGCCCAACCCGTACTTGTCGTCGCGGACTTTCCGCACCATTTCCTTGTTGTAGCCGTAGAGGGGCGAGAGGTCCAGGTACGAAGACGAGTCCGAGATGTTCTTGTCGTGGTCGTTGGTGCGGAAGATGTCGTGGATGATGATGGTGGCGTGGTACAGGAGCATCGACGACAGTCCGGACTGGCTCTGACGGCCGCCGGGCTCGCGGGCCATCAGCCGGTCAAACAGGACTTCCGGGTCGGGCAGCGCGCCGAGCGGGGCCGTCTTGGACGGTACCGTCTTTGCGTAGGGGCCACCGGCCTGCCCGAGGTGCGGGTTCAGGGCCGAGTTGAAGGACCCGTCGGCCGTCCGGTACTGAAAGGCGTCACCCAAGTACGTGAGAGGAGCTGGTGATGATTCACGTCAGCGGGGGAACGGCGACTTGTATGATTCTTGTTCTCTCAAGGGGTTGACAGGTCATGTCCGTGTGTGTGTGTACTCACGATGCAGCATTTTGTCGTACTTTATGCGCACTTGGTCGTTGATCAGCTTTTCACGCAACGTGCTATCGTTCGAGAGGCTACCAGCAACCTGGGCAAGTCCAGCCTCCTAGAAAACAACGTCGTTAGTGAGACACACTGGAAAGACCAGGAGAAGGAGAGTGAGAGTGAGAGTGAGAGTGAGAGTGAGAGTGAGAGTGAGAGTGAAAGTGAGAGTGAGAGTGAAAGTGAGAGTGAGAATGAGAGTGAGAGTGAGAGTGGGAGTGAGAATGAGAATGAGAATGAGAATGAGAATGAGAATGAGAATGAGAATGAGAATGAGAATGAGAGTGAGAGTGAGAGTGAGAGGACTTACATCAATATCCTCAAACTTTTTGCCTTGAAGCAAGCTTGAAACCAGACTTTCAGCAATGTCACCCAAGGCACCCCAGTTGCGGGGAGCGAGCGCTGCCGTGAGATCTCCAAGCACGCCGACCTTTTCCGGGACCTTGTTCTAATTACAAGAGAGCATGTCAGCAGGCAAGGACACATACAGACAGACTGACTGACTGACAGACAGACTGACTGACTGACTGACAGACAGACTGACTAACTAACTGACACACACGGTTCGGGACTTACAGAGATCAGACTATCGCCGTGGAACTGGGCGTACTTCTTTGCATTCTCCGCGTTCCTCAACTGCAGAGTAAGCTCCATGAGCTGGTCCTCCTTGGACCGGGTGTCTGCATTTGGCCGTGTCGCCATGCTGGGCAAGATGTTCACAGTTCAGGTGAACTCCGGTAACGTGAAGGAATGACTAATGGAAGACAAAAACAGCCGTTTGAGCCTGAAATGATGGCCAGAACTCTCCAACGTGCGGTGTCAGAGATGCTGTGTGTATTGCGTTGCCTGGGAAAGTTCAAGTCACTAATACTCGATGATGGGCTACGGGGGCGAGCGACATTAATACCGTCGCCACGTCAAGCAAAGAACGCATTAACAGCGAGAGCACGTCCTCGGCCAGCCAGCTTGCAAGTGAAATTATTACAATCTCACCGCGGAATGCCTGGACTTCGGGCACACATTGATTGCCTTCCCGGGACATAGTCACACTCACACCACACAGATAGCTACAGTAGCTACGTGCAAAGGTGTGAGCTTGTGATGGGCACAAAACCCTGGCCGACGCTCTTCAGATGGTGGAAAGGCGCAGCATTGAGAAATTTAAAAGGGGTAATTCGAGTTGCATTCCAGCAATCAACTTCTAGATAAGCTGACGCTAGCTTGAGCAAGTAAAAAGCCCGATGTAATTACATATCTCGACCACGACTCTCTGTAGCTGCTCGAATTCAAAGCTCAAGAGCTCATGTGGAAACTAGCGGCTAGCTGAAATTCTTGCCGTGTCTCTCCCGACTGCGTACATACATACATAGGGCCTTGAGGTATTAGTCGGAATGGAGGGGGTGGTCTGAAGGGGGTATGTTGACTCACTCCAGCCAGACTCTTCCGAATGTAAATTTTCAGCTGCCACAACTGCACTGAGACCTTTTTCCAAAAAGCTGTCTCAAACTCGGGCCATGGACGGACCGCTGACGGGCTAGTAATAGTTTCGGGGACCCTTAAATTCCCTTTCCAAGTTCGTTCCAACCCTTCCCAAAACACGCATGCCAGCAACGCCAGGGATGGATAATCTCGTGGCAAATGCCATCCAGCCTTTTGCTCCACAGCAGCGGCTCACCGTTGCCAAGATGATATTAGCCAAGTTGAGTAGTAGAAGTACCAACAGTCTAAAAGGGTCGTGCCGAAATACCCACGTGAGAAATCATTAGCAGCCCACTAAATACTATAGCTCAAGCGTGTGCTCCTCCTCGCTGGTCACTTAACTAATTACCTACCCCACGGCTCTTTACGACATTTGCTCTTCTGATTAATCTGAACTTGTATCACAGAAAAAACACACCCCCGTCTTGAGAAGGTCGTTTCTCAACACCGCTCCATCGCAGTTCCTTTCTGCCAGCTCACTACACCAGCTGCCGTGATTATTTGTTATTTATTTACCTATACTATAGTCTTGTCAAACCAAACCTCTCAACTCTCCATCTTCTCTCTCTCTCTCTCTCTTGCCCAACACAATCGCAATGCCCACCTCTCCCCCCGTTGGCAAATATGTCCGCGGCTCAGCCACCGCCAGCCGCAGCCCCTGCCCAGTGGTCAACGCGCTCGCGAACCACGGCTATATCGAGCGCGACGGCAGAAACATCTACATGGCCGACCTGACCGTCGCGATGCTCCAAGTGGGAATGAGCCCCTTGCTCGGGTCTGTCTTCGCCGTCCCAACCTACTTCGAGTACCACAGCCCGGACAAGGCCTACCTCCAGCCTCCCGTCAGTGTCTGGCAGAAGCTCTGGGGCCTCCTCATGAACCCCTACTCCTTCTTCTCCTTCTTTGGCTGCTGGAACCCCGGCCAGTACGACCAGAGAGGCAGGAAATACCTCAACCTCAAGGACCTCGCCTCCCACGGCGCCATCGAGCACGACATTTCCCTCTCGCGCCGCGACTACGCCCAGAAACAGGGCAACAACGAGCCCCAGGAGGACCTCATCCGGGACATTCTCAGCTGCTCCCTCGACGGCGAGACCCTCACCGTCGACGACCTGGCCAGGTTCATCCGGGCGAGGATCAAGCAGCAGCTCCACGACAACCCGGACCTCGTCTACGGCCCCGACCAGCACCGGGTCAACTGCGGCCAGCTCGCGCTCATGATGGGATGCTTCGGCGACGGCCAGACCATCCCCGTGAAATATGTCCGGGCCCTCTTTGAAGACGAGAGGCTTCCCATCAAGGAGGGCTGGACCAAGCGGACATGGTGGTCCATGGGCATGGTTGAGTTCTTCCGCTCCGTGAGCAACCTCGTCAACCGGGTCAACGTCACATTGCAGTGAGTGGGCAAGACCAGGATCGATCGATAGAAGGGGGATATCTTTTCTCATAAAACGAGCCAGTAGCTTCTAGTAATAGGTAGTCAATGGATAAATAAGGTTAGACACTTACTCGGTCGCCATTCAATTTCGATTAATCATAACCCAGAGTCCTGGGTCCGGCAACAACTACAATATGACGCCTGTTCTTCTACCTCTTGCCGTTCGACCCTGCGTTGAGACTGATTATCATGCTGCAACAAAAGTAGACGCAGGCCACTAGGAGGGTCTTGGGGTTCTAATCAGAAGCTTCGGTACCATGCGTTATCAACAAGACAACTCATTCGCTAACCTAGAGTTAATTACGTTCAGAGTTCTGTTATAAACCAGTCGCTGAGACAGGCTGCGGTTGGTCTAGTTGATTGTACCCAGCGGGAGGTGTTACTCTACAAAACTAGTCACAGGACCAGTCCGGACAATAGACGTAACTCGCGAAACGCGGTCGTATAGTCCTAAAAGGCAATGTTGCCAGCGGCGCGCGCAGGGTTGCTTGCAATAGCAGATCTTTTAGGCCTTGAGTCCTTGCCAAAGCTAGCTACTGTCGCTTGACCTTGATGGGCCCATACTCACGGCCTGAGTCATTAGCAAAAACAAACCACACTTGTTTCTCACAAACTTAACCAGCAGTTACTGTCTGATGTAACAGCCTGATAAATAGCATGAGGCTTGTAGGTTTAAAGTGAGCCATATCTTGCCAAGGGTTGGGGGTAATCTCCACGGTCAATACCAGGGGTATATTAAGATGTGGGCTCGATCGCCTGTTAGACAGGCAGAGGAGTCCTCATCCAACAACCCACTCTACCAAACTGAAAGCTAGCTGCTGTCAGTTGCTGTAACCAATATACTAATAAGCAGCCAGGCGCATCGTACGTAGTGGGGTAACTGTCGCAAGGCTATAGGCATTGCATAGTTACCTAGCTCTAAAAAGTGCGTTGTTTCTCCCAGGTCTATCCCGCAGGCCAAGCCTCTGGGGATGCTATTTATGTCTCCTTATTCCTTGGCAAAGCCCCTAGGATCCTTATAAGGCAAGGCATGGACACACCCTTCCCCCTCGTGACAGCAACGCAAGAAGGACACGCATATGATATGCTACTACGTATATAAATATACGTATAATTGACGCACAACCTTGATCCCCGCCACTTTCGACACCCAAGGCCTAGAGACAGAGCCTGCTGCTTGGGGGTAAAGCCTGTGGCAACTACTCCATAAGCAGTCACCTAGGCTGAAGCAGGCCAGTTATTTCCCATCTCTAAGCACCTCTGTGGCGCAGCGCATACCTCCAAATCAACACAATCTTAAAGGACCGAGGGCCAAGCCTTACCCTCAAGCCGCGAGATCCGCGCCGTAGGTAATTAACTCACGAACCTTTACTGCCCAGCCAAAGGGCCAGCTGAAGGGCCAGGCAAAAGGAATCCTGCCAAAGGTGCGGAGCGGAGTTCTCTCTTCGCGAAACGTGCTTTTCGCTTGTATCTCCGTAGACGTCTCCAAAGTGGTCACTTGACGCGAGTAATTATTCAGTATTACATAAGCAACTAACTAGCAAGCTCAAGTACTTAGCTACTGCTCTACATACTAGAACTAAAAGACATTAAAAGAGTGCATAACTATAGGAAACTTCTACTCTATTTTTTGATATTTTCTACATCTTTCTAGGACGTTAAAATCAAAAGTTGGTTTGGATAGGAAATACTTCACTGTAAGTAGGACTGCCTACCAGCGCCCCATCCCCCTTTAACCTGCTGATTATTACTCATCCAGTTGCTGCGCCAGCTTATCATAACTCTAAAATTAATCTATTTAGATGCTGCTAGCTTATGCCAGCTATTATTACATCGCACCATAGTAGACTAATTAGAATGCTGTGCTAAGCGAGAAACTCTTTGTTTTTGACTAGGCTTGCTTTTAAATTAGATCTTGTCATTGTGTTTATGAATAGACGTGTCTGCGCTGCAGAACCGCCTGCTGCTTCTTATTCTTCCTCTTTTTCTTTTGTACTCTGCTCACATCGACTCGTCTTTGCGGTGCCGCTTCTGCTCTAATGGCCAATGCTAATCATCGTTTCGCATCATGGAGTGTCCAGTCTTTGTTTCTGTGGCTTCTGCTTCCCGCACTTTTGATCAACGGCTCGGCTACATCCCTCAAGCTTCCCAGGCAAAACGAATATAGTTGGCCCACCTTCGACCCCGGCTACAGAGGGTGCGTGGCGAAAGGCCAGTACTTCAACCAACTGTTCCTCATGAATGACTTTCAGGCGACCAACTTCAACGGCCATGCTCCTGTCGCTAGCCAGTTCCAGCATCCGAACGCCCTGAAACGGTACGGCTGGTCTAGATACATTTATTGGGCCTCCTCCTTGAAGAACACCGGCGATAGCAAACCTCTCTTCAGGAAGCTCACCAGGCCCGCCCTCTGGGGCCTGAATCTCGACATCTCCAAGGTCCCCGGATATGGCAATGACCTCGACAGAGCCTTTAATGACACGGAACATCCGGTGAACCGGTTGGAAGAGGGCGTATACCACTACAGACATGACCGAATGTTTGGTCAATTCAAAACAAAAACAGTAAGCAATGGACTTGGAAAACTTGTTCTCTTCTCCTCATCCCGTCTCCCATGGTTTCAACCCCCGCGAATCCGCCGCTGACCGACCGTTGCTCTTAGCCTACATGGTCTTCCTACTCCAACGTGCTCGTTCCAACCTCTGGGGCCATTATTTTCGATGACAACGTCAGCCCCGAGGAGAGAAACAAGCAATGGAAAATTGGAAAGATTCCAAAGCTGAACGCATTGTCAGACATCGCCTTCCTCCAGTGGATGGATGCCTGTCAGGCAAAAGACGTTGATCCCGCAAGCCTCAAACTTGTGTTCGTATCTCAGGTCGTCCATGAAGCAACATACCGTATTGTAGCATCCGCCATACGGACAACTCAGCACAATTGGTTGCACGGCTACGAAAAGAAAAGAGTCTTCTCCATGGATACCCGGCAGGGTCAAGCCATCCTCGGAACTTCCACGGGCAGTGCCATAGCCTGGCTGCTTATCCAGCACAAAAAGGAGTTGGGCTTAAAGAAGATAACAGAAGTCGCCGTCTGGGGCTCAAGAAGCGGTTTCAAAATGCCATCAGCCACCCAGCAAGTACGTGGCCAGATGAATCTGAGATTTGTTATTGAAGACGCTTAGATGCGGTTACGATACTGTGTCCCAACAACTCAGACCTGCTGGTTGTCGCCTATTCCCCCATCTCCCCAAATCCAACACCCAGATACATGCCCACCGACGACTGTTGAAAGCCGCACTAATTACCGTTCGTTCTCGGTATTATATCGTATGCGGCGTCAGCATCGATTACTACCAACGAGCCAGCCGAGCCAGCCTACGCCCTAGGGACCAGCGTGTCCTAGTGCCATTGTGGCAAACCAGCGCCGCCCACCGCACGTCAACCACCTAAGTCTTAGGGGGCGCGCTTCATGTCTTGCGTCCAAAGCGTCTGCAACATGTAGTGCATGGAGACGACTCCGCCAGCGTCATCGAACTATACTCTCGATCAGCTGATGAAGCGCTATGCCAGGCTCCTGGTCGTCGCGAACGGCATCGTGCCCCGAGGACAAAGAGCGTCGCCAACGGGGCTCCAGGTTCACTAATAGGAGCTTGTCGGGAGATCAGGAGAAGCTTTAGGCATGTCGACACAATATCACTAAGCGCTGCCTAGGACATGGTCAAGGTTGACTGGCTGACGGGAGAAGGTGGCCGGCGGGGTAAACTTGAATCTTCTCATTTCAGACCTAGGTCTTCTTATCCCCCCCCTCCTCCGGCCTCCCTACTCCTACTCAGTATTACACCTACCCACGGCAATGGGTGTGACGGCGGCGATGACACGGCCGGCATCAACACACGTCAAGGCTTTGGAGAATCGCAATCAGAGAGTCAGTCACACGAATCGATGCGACTCGCATGGCGATATGTGGATGGGGTTGACGTCGAGGCGACGACACCTCAGGCTGTTTCGTTGACATGGATCAAACCGTGTGCGAGAAGAGAGTGTCGGGTTAGTCAGTCAGTCCAGCGTACATGATCTTTGGGGAGAGGCGGGCGTCTCTTGTTCGCCATCTATACCGCTTACATAGAAGCCTGTCTTGTCTTTTACTCTGCCGCAAAAGCCTCCAACGCCTGAATAAGCTTCACATGCTTCTTTTGCTGGAGCGCGGCATCACTGGTTGTACTGGTCAGCTTTGCCACCTGCTTATGGCCTTAATAAAGTCTACTCAGAGAGTGGCTACCTATGTCTCAGTTGGCGTTGCGGCTCTAATCATGTCTTTGTTTAGTCGGGCTGGGCTGCGTATAGCGCGCTTCCATCTGCCTTTAATTAGTGTATCCTCTAGCTTACTGTAATATAATCCTTAGTAGCATCGTCTAGGAGCATAGGCTGCTAACGCTCTAGAATCCCTTCCTTAGACTTTATTTACGCCTAGTACTACTGCTCTACAATCTATTTCTGTAGAGTACATGTTATAGTAGACTATAGCTACAGCCTAAAATATATCCATTTTAACCTTATAATTACCTCAAGAACCCTCCTTTGCTAGGATATATGATATGTTAATGCTATTAGTAAACCTTGAACACTACAGAGGAGCTCAGTGATTTTAGCCGGCACTAGCTTAAGGTAGGATGGTGTTAGAAGGTTAGTTGACTGATAGAAAGGAGGAGGAGAAGGATGAAAAGGCGGAATTGGAGGCAGCAGACGTTGAAAGTCAGACGGCGGTTGTAATGCCAAGAGGCATGCGTGCATGTGCAGCCACAGTTGATTGTCAATTGCGGCAGGCATTAGGCTTGCACCAGCTAGGAGATGCACAGTAAAGGCAACGACGGCTGCTCTGCAGTCGTTGCCGTTGTCCTGCTTCACGGCAGCCATGCGGGTTAATACCGTCCAGTCCTCCTGCTTCCGTGTCTATTGGGCTGGTTTTAAACAGTCCCACAGGTCGATAGGTGATGTGGTGGTGATGCCACATCGTCAGGAAACTCGTCATTGTCGCCAGAAGCCAAGTTGCAAGCAAAATCAACACTTTCGCCCGACTCTTGCGCATCCACCCCTGTCGCCAAGCGTTGACGCTTTTCCCGCCTTGTAGTAACGTGCTCAAGGAATTTATCTCCCTCGTCTTCGTGCTCTCCTCTCCAGACTTGTGTCCCTTGTTAGGGCGAACCATGAATGTGGCCGTTTAGGTACCTAGTCTGCGTAAGTAGATACTCAAAAGGTCTGTCCTATTCAAGTAGCTGGATATCTTGCCAAGACGTAAATAGAGGTCTACAACGCTATCTTTAACCGAACCTTATACACCAACTAAACTAGCAACAAAACATGTGATAACTTTTCCTCCAAAACGAGTCTAGAAAGCGTTGTAGCCTTCCCTATTGGACTAATATACAGCTTGTGGACACCTTTGGGACGATGTTAACACGGACATGACGTGAAGCTCGTCTCGTAATCCCCGTTACGTATTGCTACCACTCCTGCGCACGATCGTGCAAGGCTGGAAAGTCAGATTGCGTCAGGATTGTGGTGTTTACGAGCTTAGGTACTGAGAGCGTTGTGCTGGGCAACGAATGATGTACCAGCAGACGCTTGCTTGACCTTGCTCGGCCCCACGGATCATGTCACGCCCCCATTTTTCTCGGGTTTCGCCAGCTTCCCCGCTGATTTGACGGGCTCAGTCATCGGCACAACTTATTATTGATTACTAAAACGCACCCAGAGACTCTGGGATAGAGCAGCGCGCTAGTAGCCTACCCCTCAGTCCATTTTAATTTCGGCCTCGATCATTCCACACGGCCGGGCCTGGCTCGAGGAGGAGGTCGACGGGAGCCGCAAGATCGAGAGCGGCCTAGACGTTACGCATGCGGGCTTTGCCTTTTTTCTTTGCCTAGACCGCGGCGAAATCGCGGGGGAAGGCTTGCTGGAGATTGAGGGAGAGCCGGTCCCCGTCGACGGCCTCCCGGAGAAAAGCGGGTCAGCCAGGCACGTGACGGCGCCGGTCGGAGTGGGTCCCGGCCCGGTGGCCGGCGTTGACGGCAACCCACCGATGCAGGTGCAGCTTGTCCCGAGTCTCGCGGAACTCCCTCTTGGTCACGGAGATCTCGCCAAGGCTCCTGATGAGCTGGCTGGGGAGGTGAGAGATGTCGGGGCGGCGGCGCGCGTTCAGGCTGCCGGCGGCGGTCTGACTCTGGGCATCAGCGGCTGGGGAGGACATGTGGAGGAGAGGAGGAGGATTGACTATAGCATTGCGGAGTGCTAGGAATATGCTTTTTGTAGCAAAACACAGATAATCTTCTGACTTTAGGTCTGTACATGTTTCTTTAAAATAAAGAGTAACAGACAGGCACACTTATAGACGGGAAACAGAGCAACAGATGCAAGTCAAATTACACTACGAAAAACAGCAAGGCAGCGCAATGCAAGACAAGTTGAAAAGAGCACTCAGAGAATAAGAAAAGAACAAAGAACAACAGAAAGATAAGGTAAGGCAACTTGAAGAGCTGGACACTGACATTAAGAAAGCTGGGGAGGAGGCAAGAAGGGGGACTGATGCGTGGACGGAGCGACGTCTGGATGCTAGACGGGGTTGGAAGGCATATTTTTGTGTCTTCGTTGCATTGATTTGCATTGATTTGCATTAAACAGCACACACAAGAATTACAGGCAGGAACATGACTGTCAGGCACAACTACACTATAAGGACCTGGGTGGCAGAGGTCCTTGATAGGTATGTGTGTGGTGCATTGATGGCATAAAGTGCTATTACTGGTTGATCTTTTGGGCATTATGGCTGAACGTTCTATAGACAGGCTGAGCACACAGTCATTATACAAGTCCCTGATATACAATTCAGTCTAAGGTAGTACTTCTATTACGCGCAGGTAGGTAGGTAGCCTGGCGTAAATAGACGGATTAGCAACTACCCCTCTAGCCCCTGCCTACTCACACTTAGAGGATTTCAAGCACTGAACCTAGGATGAAGGAATGCCCTTGCTACCTGTCTGGGTAGAGCAACGCTGACGCTGACTCAGACATCCCAGAAACTGGATGAAAACCATCCCTGTTTAGTCGAGGGAGACCAGGTGTTGAATTAGAGGCTAGCCAGCCACCTGCTCGACCTGATGCCACACTTATCTATATTGAAGATGATTGGTAATACATGCGAGGGAACTTCGTGCGGAACAGCTAATGTATATTGTTGCCGACAGAAAGATACATAATAAACAGAAGATAGATGACAGACGGATGTATCTTTTGCTAGGTAGTGATAGGATATGTTATTATGATATGATGGTGGTGGTGGTGCTGGTGATTATATAGGAGTTTGAACTTAGAGATTATGAGACTATCATGGGCTGAATAGAGGAGCTAACAAGTTCAAGAGTAGGATTAATAACATTTATGTAGTTTCTGTGCTTGTCATAGTCTCTAGGGGACTATAAAGAGGTTGCATTGCAATAAGGGTTAAATGTTGTAGAAGGTATTACTATCTTTCTGCTTGTCTCTCCCTTCTTTTCTTGTTCCTCTTGCATCTTGCCTTTTCTACCTCCTGCCTGCTTCGTGCTTCTTTTCTCTTTCAGACTTCCTATATAGAATCTTGAAGAAGAAAAAGACAGGCTATCAATAACATTGCCTCTTACCTCTTCCATTTTCAGCTCAATTTCTCCTCTAACCTATGTCCTTTGCGTCATGCATAATCTTCATAGTCTTCATTTAAAATTTCTATCCCTTAAACACAATATTACTACTCTCTCCCTCCCTACAACCAGCTAGCTAGCTTGCTGTATCTCCTCTTTCCTCCTGTACATACGTATCTATTAGCTGCCTTGTTCTCTTCAACCAATCTCTCCCTCCCTCTCTCTCTCTCTCTCTAGTACTACTGCAGCATTAATTAAGAATCAAGACTTAGGTCATGTCTTCAGCCTGCTCCTGTCCCCCCCCTGCACTTCATTTGCTAGCACATACTGCTCAACGCACAGCAAACAACAGTATTGGATTTTCTACGTCTTCCGCGAGGTCAAACTTTCGACTCATATTCCAGCACTTTGAACTCGCGGCCCAAAAACGGTGCCTCGTTGACCTGTGCCAACGTATCGTCGCCGACGGACCCCCAACCCACCCACCTCCCAACGCAACCTCCACCCTCAACAACCATTGACGCTGCTCTGCAGACAATTCTCAATAGCGCGCGTTCCGTCACAATGATCGCCTTGAACAGTCAGTCCATTGGCCGACTGGAGAGACACTCTGGGGAGCCTAGTCGTCAAGACTAAAACGTCGCCATGATCATGCCATGCCACCGCGCAGTATGCAGATGATTGTACACTGGGCCTAGGACATATGGGTCTACTTCTATCCATACAGGTTGGTTTAGGAACAGTTGCTTACGTCCTTTGTTATGGCTTGGAACAAGAGGGAACCGAGGGGTACACTTCAGCTCAACGTGGAAAGGCAGCTGACAAACAATCTAAGTACCCTTCTATATGCATGCGGCCTTCTATTCTATATAAATAAATCCTTTACTACTGCCTGATAATACTGTTACTTAGATTAGCCTAAGAAGTGCGATTGTTACATATTCTAATTCAATAAAATGCACCCACCGCGTAACGACGTGCCTATCTAACGCAGGCAGACCTGTCTGTGAATTTATTCTACGGCTCAAACGTCCCACAAGGGAATTAATGATGCTGGCGAATAGTCCTGAGAACTAGGCTACTTTTGAGTTTTGGGTGTGGTTGACTCAGGCAAAGGGCCCCCATTTGGAAACATGTCCAAGTGACCGAAGGTGGACGTGGTCACCAAGGATGTGCGAGAAGTGAATGGATCATGATATAAGACAAGTGCGAGATCGACTGCCATGGCCATCGTAATGTTTTCTATCATCAAGGTATTTCCTCACAGCATTTAGTTCTGCTAGGGCGAGGCTAGTGTTTGTGACTTGTCGTGTGCAGTACAGGTAGGTTACTAGTGACCCAGTTTGCAGTATAGGTAACTTCAGTGCTCCAATATTCCAATGCTTGGGTTTCGGCGCTGGATCGTCTTTCAACTGGTGGCTGATGGTTGCTCAAGACATATTGTTGTCAGGAGTTTGGACAGTTGATAGTGATCTTGCGCAGGTTTGTGAGAGAGGGTCCTTTTCGTAGTTTTCAGTCCTTATCAGTGAGGTTCAAGCTTTAAACTATTACTGATCTTTGTATCCCCAATATTTTCCTGCGGAAACACACGCGTTCTTTACGACTGGTTGTCAATGGACGCCGTAATTCGCAAACACCCCATTCGCCTTCTAACTTCTAATTACGCCGCAATGTCTGCATCTATGACCAATGCCGCCGCCGTCCACACCGCCGTCCGCAGATCCATGGTCTACAACAGGCAAGGATCAGCTCTCTCCCATGTTTCGCTTCTTTTGCGCCTCGTTTAGCGCCCTTGAGGCTTGGTGTTTCTGGCTCCGTGCGAATGCAAAGTCGTAACGTTCCGACTGTATCTCCAACGCGATGAGAGCATAGTCGTGTCTCCAGCATCGTGTTCTTGACATGGGCTCGATGGGCCGGCAGCACTTTCAGATCTCTATTGACTCGGGCGCCGCCAGGATCCCGGTAGAATCGTCGTTGTCATTGGCGGGCGGCCTTGCCCTAGGCCG
The DNA here is from genome assembly GCA_005350895.1 of Colletotrichum tanaceti. Lineage (NCBI taxonomy): Eukaryota > Fungi > Ascomycota > Sordariomycetes > Glomerellales > Glomerellaceae > Colletotrichum > Colletotrichum tanaceti. The sequence goes on from PJEX01000037.1 coordinate 148,903, forward strand.
TTAAAAAATTTGAATCCCCCCAGCTCACGCGGGGCGAGTATGATGGTAGGGCCAGCGGCTGTGCCAGTCTGACTTTTCTCTTGGCTGAGTTCTACCATGGCCGAGATCAGGTAGGCGCATCTCCCCTGACAAGGTCACTTCCGGTAGCGTCGTCTCTGAGAGCGGGAGCTGCTTAGCCGCCCAAATTGATCTGGAGCAGTTCTCTTCTCGGCTCCGTCGTTGTCGTCGACGACGATAACCGCGACCACAAGCTTGCTATCCTCCTGCAAAGCAGCATCAGATGCCTGCCTCCCGATCAAGAATGTCCCAGCTTGAGAAGTGTGCCTGGCCAGCCGCTATGGGAAGTCCGTCTCGTTTACTGGCTAGTTTTTGCGGTATGTGCCTTCGTTGTCATGGTCAGGTATTAGGGCGCCAAGGACGCGTGCATTGGAGAGGACGTATTCTGTGATGTGATGGAGCTTGGGACCGTCGGGGGCTTGCGCTGGTGAAAATAAATGGCTACTCAATACATTGATTGTGGTCCAGATTGAACGCTACTTACCATTTCGCCATCGCAACTCCTACTTGATAGCTGATGAAGGGAGGTAATAGGGGCAGTATATGCAGACGTTTGATGACTGACGTAGCTATCATATCCATCGCCCAATCACTAGTACGATGTGGGAATAGAAGGTATACATATTCTTTACTCTACTTTGTCTCTGAAAACCAGGAGTGTATTTTAGAATATGATTTGTTTTGTATAAAATATAATATGCTAATATTTTCAAGAAGGCTTTTAAATAGCTTAGGTGGCAGTAGTGCTTATAGTGCTGGTGCTCTGCAATCTGCAATGCAAAGTAGGGTTCAGGTTAGCAGCAGTGATAATTAAGGAAGGAAGGGAATTCGCTCGCCGACGTTGCGTAAGTGCTAAGGCCGCAAGGCGTAATACACAGGTGGTGTAAGAGGGTTTGTGTGTGCACGACCATAATTAAGTCTTGGCCCGCCATAGGTTCCGATGTGAAGACACAACGGCGCCGCTGGTTGAGGCCGGTTGAGGCTGGTTGAGGCTAGAAGGTGTCGTTATTAAGGACGAGCTGGACGAGGAGGCCGAACTCCAGGAGATTATCGTTCGTCGTCAGACTCGGGCTTGTTGTCGGACTTGCCTTCGCTTTCGTATTCGATAAGGAACTTCTCTTGTCGTTGTCGTCTTTGTTGCTTGCGGCAGTAGTCGATTGCCTATTATTACATTCGGTGGTGTCGCTCTACTGTGTATTATGATGGGAGATGAGGAAAAAGATTAGGCTGTTGAATTGCGCTAGTGGTCGGCGGTGATGGTGGTGATGGTTGTTGTTGTTGTTGTTGTGCATTTGATGTTTCTGTATCCGTAATCAGTAGGAAGAGGGAAGGGATCTTAGTGATGGTGGTGCTAGGTGGACTGGTGGTGGGCGGTGATTAGGTAAGTGGGTCGCATTCGTATCCGTATCCGTACACCTGCCAGCAATCATGGGTCCGCACCCAGACTTTCTGGGTTATGATTACTCAGCCAAATAGTTAGCGTTACTACTGCTAAACGATAATACATATACTACCTACACAAGCTACCTACAGCTATAAGTCTTCTAATTATTCAAATTATCTTATTCTATAGGAGTTAAAACAGAATAGAGAAAAGAAATCACTAGGTGACGCAACGATATACGTAAGCTAACTAGCGCCCTTCGTTTGCAAAGGCCGCTTACAGGCTAAATAAGTTGCAGATTCTAATGTGTGTGTCTTACTGTTGACTAGGGATAGAAAAGGTGACAGCTTAGTTAATATATACCTCTTATAAGTTTCTAACATACTATAGACTCACGAACATGAATGAGCCTGGAAGAATGTGTGGTTAGGTTGACGCTATCGATATCGAACGCGCTGTGGAAGCTGAGGTTGGCTATGGCTAGTCTTGATAGTACACTCCCTACGTTGTATGCTCAAATGAGATGCTGAACCGCTTCTAACCCAGCCACAGTGGTTTCTCTGCCCAAGGTCACAGGATTAGACATTGATGTAACCACATAACTGCACCACCAGGAATGGCGCGATGTCGTTCGCACACACAGCTTTCTATATTGGCAATAAAAATCGTATTCTACGCGCTAATAAGGGATTTATTAGCCGATAAAGAGGTAACTACTTATATAGGGATTATTATGATGAGGTTTAGGCATCGTTTTTGCAGACAGTTGCTGCCTCCTCAATTAGTTGGCTAAATGCACACAAGACTAAGCAGCAAGTTAGTTGAAAGGACGTGCCCAAGCCAGCGTCTAGTATAGAGGGGCTAGCAGCAGCAGCAGCATCATCGACGAAAATGTGATTGTGATAAGGACTAAGGGCGCATGCGTGCGTGTTTGTATGTTTGTGTGGGTGTATGTAGATGTCACTTGCCGTAAATAAGGGTAAATTTACTTTCTTAAGCACAACAATTGAGAAACTTATCTCCTTACGGATAGGAGTCTACAAGGGAGTCAGGAACGACACGTCAGCCGCAAGATGCAACTTTAAACTACACCGCACTCTCTAGCACAGCCAGGATCTCATACTAACATCTTTTCGTTAAACACAAGGCGCAGAGGGTTGATTGCGAAATTGAGAATTAAGAAGTACGAGAAGGATGTGTAGGCTCTGGACCGGGCAAGTTGAATATAGCCCTTAGTGAAGGTCATGCCACTGATTGTGAGCTACGGTGTGAAGAAGACCCTGTATGTGACTAACAGAGACTACAACAGGAAGACAAGATTGGGATGTCAACAAATAGTTAGCGTTATGTTTCTAAGTCGCGAATAGAGAAGTAGCTTGAGTAGCAGATCTAATTTACGGGTAACGGAGTTGTTATGGATGCTGATTAATAGAATATAGAAGAGGGTGTCGTCGTCCTCTGCGTTCCTAGCGGGGCGTATCAGGTAGAGCGATCGTCTTGTTAAAGCTTTTTAAACTTGGCGGTCGTGACGACAGTAGAACAAAGCCCTACTAAGGGTTCCTTAAGAAAGTAATGAGTGATGAAGCGGTTTAGAAGCTTATGATCGTCTGGCAGTTATTAGCGCCTTACCCCTTATAGTCTCGAAAGGGGTTGCGAGTCCAGTTCTTATGAGATAAACAGCTGTAAGCATCGCCGTCATAGAGAGCATAGACAAACATCTGGCCACGTAACCATCCGCAAGAAGAGGGTGAGATAAATAGGCGTTACTAATTAAACTATGTTACAAAGTTGTAGCTGCTCTCTCTCTCTCTATTACACATAGAATCTAATAATAGCTACGCACCTTAAACACAACTAGCTACATAAGACGGCAAGGGGTATTACTGCTGTGGATTGCAAAACGATATTAATAACTATCTAAGAAGTAATTATACTAATACCGCCTAGTATAAGGTCTTGTAGAAGCAGTAGCAAGAAGAATGCAGCAGACAACCTGGTAGTAGTACATGGAAAGGCTTTTCTTGCTCTATCAACTTCTAAGCATATTAGGCTATGTATCTATGGGTTTCCTTGACGTAGGTATTGCTGGCCATAAGCTTACGAGTCTTGCTGCGGACATTTTGGAGCGCCTACGGAACAAAGTGTTGCCTAACAAAGGCAGGATTGCGGAGGAAAATCTGGGTGTAGCTGCATCTAGAGTGCCAAGATCTCTTCACGCTGATGCAGCTCTCGATGAGGAGGTCAAGGCAAGTGTGAAGCGTTTAAACCGTCATGTAGGTGTATGAGTGCAGCGGACTTGTATTAATTATTAGCCCTTAATATCACTTAGGTTTGTTATTTAGCCTGTCGACAGCCCTGATCTAGGTCTACTGCTGTTCTACAGTACTTTTAAACGATATAACTAAGTGCATCATTCGATTCATTCTATCAGCCAAAAGTCGTATAGCTAGGCGTCCTTGATAATCTTCCAGTCGTCCGCGTGTGCAAAGGGAACCACCTCACAGGCGATGATGTGCCAAGGCTAGTGAGGCCTCTTACAGTGACTTTTAGGTTTTCCCTATCTTGGCGTGCTATGAGATGCAATACCTTGGGTAATACTAGGACGATCTTCTATGCTGTCCTATTTCACTGGCAGCTTGGTTGAGAGAGAGAGAGCACTATCAGCAAGGCGGGGTTCTAGTCAGGCGGCATGTCTCTAATAATTACCGGCCGGCCGGCCAGTCGAACATGATGAGAGTAAAGCGACTTACTGATGGTGCCCTTGACTTCATCCTACGTGTGCGGCTTAAGCCTCTTAGACTAGCTTCGCAATACCCTAATGTCCTCATCAGAGAGCTTGAACAGGGCGTTCTTGACAAGCGTTTCGATGTCTATGGAGGTGACGCTGATATGTTGGTGGGTGTTTAGAGCGAGTTGTGGTTACGATAGGAATATTGGACTGCTTGAAAACACCACTAACCAAGATTGTCTTGTAGTCTCTGTTCTGACAAGAGCCTTGGCAGCACTGCATCGTCATGTATCGACATAGGAGGCCTTTGCTGCGTTTGTTCCGGCTAACCTTCCTGTTGTAGATAAGGAAGGTCCCTAGTGAATTATTTCTAGTCGACCCATTACCAAGTCATGAGAAAACAAGTCTTGTTGGAAGTCTATTTACGCCCTTATTCTTACTTTATGAACTTGCAGAGATTGAATTCCCTACCTTCTTACTTAGTGCATTTAGATCTGTCTGCTAGTAGCATTAGCTAAAAGTCAATAACCGTAGGCATGGAAATGTATGGCTCTCGTTCTTGGGATGACTGACAGCGCTTATCCAAAACGAAATCGTGTATGCTCTCTCATCGGCTAGATATTGACCTGTTAAATTAGAGAACAGAGAGATGAAAGAGAGCATCTTTGATTAAGTCATAGATTTACCTTTTGTCGCCCCCTCTATAGCTTAGGCTTTACAACGAACTAACCATAATTAAAAAGAATGTTTTCTCTTCTCTAAATGCTAACGTGCTAGTCTACATAGGAGAAAGTGACCTACACGATAGAGCCTAACGTCCGCGTAACCAGCTCCGTCAAGTTCTGATCGACCTCGCTGCCAAGTTCCGCTAAGTCGAAATGCGTTGCCTGCAGTACGAGAGGACACGTGGATGCACATAGGCTGTCTTAACAGCTAGGAATTAGATCGATCGTGTCTATGTCCTTGGATAGCCCAAATCGCTAACCCATACATGATTGGGGGCTAACTTACTAATATGAACATGCGGGGAGGGCTTAGGTGAGATGTCACTGAGTTTGGAAGGGGAAAGGAGAAAGGGGAGAATGGTTGGCTCTTCTTCACAGAAACATCTCAATTTACACCTCGTTGCTGATTCTAGGCATATAATTTCCTAGTCTCACAGAGAACGAAGATGGCTGTATCTCCCCTATGAAATACTTGGCACATAGGATCTGTCTGGACTTGAGCTATATTAGCTTGTCTAGTTAGTACAGGGTTTTTCCTTTTTTCTTCTTGAATGAAACGCGCCAATCCTCTAGTGCTGTTGTGCGAGCCAACCATTGTGGACTGTTTTAGTTCTCCTACCACATTATGCATTTTTTACTATATTAATTACCCCTAACAAAAGAGGAAGAATTATGCTCCTTACTAAGTAAGCCTTTATGTAGGGTAAAGGGTAAGAATTGTAGTGTGCCTTCAATGCTAGGTTATAACTACTATTACTACTACTACCACTGTGAACAGACGTTGCTAACTACCCCTCACAAAAAGGTCGCTAGGCAGGTAAATAGATTAATTCACTTTCTTTGCTGCCATTCTAGTAGAAAAGCACTTAGGGTAGTTACGAAGGCTAGACTAAAGTCATTACCGATAAACCACAGTTTTCACAAGCCGCTGTTATTAGATAGTAGACAGCCTATTTACTAGTCTGTTCAATGAAAACTGTGCAAAGCTTGAGTACAGCCAAGAGACTCACAAGACGACATAGTGACAAGGGCGAGTTGACAGACAGAGGCTGGGCCAGTGCTATGGGGTTTGGGCGCCAACTCTGCAACCAATCTGTTGATCGACTGAACCTCATGTCTCTTACGCTTGGCACTAGCACCCTTTACCTCACCCATGAGCATTGTATCTCCATGCGTTCCGAGTGAAGAATATATCGTGTTCGCAGCATATTCGGCCTTCGTCAGTTTCAACCCAGTGGCCATCATCATCTCGTGATAGGATGGCTGAGGAGGGGCCGTTTTCCTGCACAAGAGTTTCATCATGGGGCTCAACTTTGATCAACTCTTTAAACAACTCTTCATCCGCTGAAGAGGTAGTAGATAGAACTGGAGGGTTGATAGTCATATTGAAGAGCGCATCGTCCGCAGCAGACGATAGGCCTGAGATAGGAACATACTCTGCATACCTGAGCACCCCGATAGCTACAGGAATAGCGAGTGGAATCACGACTTCAGATTTAGAAATTATGAATTTCGGGAGTAAGTGCTAGGAATGATAAACACAAAATCTTAGGGACTATGTGGGAGACATCTGCCTTATATAGTTAATTCATAAACTACTGTTACGGGCTGGAGCTCTAGAGAGGAGCGCGTGTACACACTACGCACTTTAGTGCAGCCAGGCAACAAGTAGGCAGCTTGCTGTTGCGTGTCCGTCGTACCTTTGGACGTGTTGGCTTGATAGGGAGTGCCTCTATTGCGCGTACAGGCGCGCGCATCACGCCTTGGAGGCTGAGATGCTAGTAGCTGCAGCACTACGCCCCTAATAGGGCTAGGTTCTTCCCAATTAGCAACCTACATGCTTACAAGTCTACATGTACTTGATATAACTATTTAAGACGGCATCATAAATTGCGTGTGAGCTCTTGCTAGCTGAATGTTATCGCTTATGTCTTGTGACGTGTTTGAAATTATCTTTCACTTAGGTAGGCTAGAAGAGTCATCTAACAGCAATTATGCCCTCTAATTACTTAACTAGCAGGCAGAGAATGATACAGAAAGCTTAACTACACCTACTAAGCTATGCTTAGATTGGTCCTAGGAAGAAGAAGTTTACATAAAATCTAAAATGACAAAGCTTTAACATAAACCTATTATTTTTCCTTTCCCCGCAGTTCAGTAAAGCTTACCACCTCGACCAACTTTAATTGCAGCCTCGTTTATTCTTTCCAATGAATGCCCGTCGTCCCAAGAACGAGCAAACGAGGCTGCACATCAAAGCGGGCTGAGGGGTACTCCGTACGTACACAGTAAAGATGGATGTATGGATCTGTAGGCTACACCATTCATGCATCACGATGCTATCGATAAGTGGTCAAGGACACAAATTAAAGCTTGGAGTAGAACTTTCTTGATTACTTTAATACTGCTTTTACTATATAATCAATCAGCCGCGTAATCATCAATGCTAGATAACGTTTGAATATGCCTGCTAGTGGAAGGACGTCTACTTTGTAAAAGGTGGATACGACGACCTTGTTCTCCAGCTTGCAGCTCCTTAAGTTGCAAAGTTCAGGCGCCAAACGTAGAGGCCTTACATACTCTTAGCCAGCTTCTAATTCCCGTTGGCTACTCTGAAGTTTGTAAATTGACAATAATCCATACTTTTCCTGACTCAGGTCCTCCTGGCAGCCTGTTGCAGGCTGACAGGTGAATATGGGCTGTGAGGCGTGGCTTTATGGGATGCTGGCTGTATGCCAGCGTGTAGACTGCTGACTTATACTGCAGAAAGGTGTAAGGAAGCAGGATGTAAGTAAAGCAAGGCAAAGGTAAATGCAAGGCAAAGGTGAAAGCAATGCAAAGGTAAAAGCAAAGGTAAAAGCAAAGCGCAAAGATAGGTGTAATCAAGTATGTCTCTTCATGGTTGAACCTCCTAGGAGAAGGTTCACGATGTGGAAGACTATACACTCGATAGGCAGGTGGATCTACACACCTGCTAGCAGTTAGCTACTAGTTACTGTGCACACTTTAGAGGTGTGACACTTACTCTACACTAACATACTTCCTTATTATGCACTACTGCATGTAATCCTTAGGGCCTTGAAGACAATTAGCCTGTGTGTCTTGGAGGTCTTTCTCTTGATAAACTCTACACTTGACACTATATGGTTAACTTCTTTGCATATCTTCTTCAAATACAGAGTTTCCAGCTGCATCTGCAGTTACGTTACTCGCAGCCTTTTGCAAAAATGATGATAATCCTTACACTTTTTCTTTCTTTCAGGTTTAGTTCCCTTGTCTTCTGAGCCCTTTTACTGCAGTTGCGAACGCTCGCGAGTCGTAGGCGCAAAGAGTGTTGCCAGCATCCTCTAGTAAACATGGGTATTTAGTGTCTAAACTGTATTGTGCTAGGGTAAGCTTTTCCCCCCTCCCCTTGGCTCTTCTACTGCAGTGTGAGAGTAAGTATGGGCTAAAGGCCTCGACTGGGAAGGAAATCGGACGTACCTAGTCAAAAAAAGATATGGATGGGGATGGATGTGAAAAGATTTAAGTTGACTTTTCCTGCTTGACTGACTGGCTGACTGGCTGGCAGGAAAGGTTTAAATCTTGATCATGGGTGAATAGGGAGGCGTGCGGGGCCGGTGTACCTATCTCCGGCCCGTCGCCGGATGCCTGCGATATCCCATGTCCTTGCATGCAGTTGCGAACGTTTGTAGGCGCATGGGAACCCGAGTCTCCTGCCCGTGGGACGGCCGTCAATCCTGGTATCGGTGGGTTCTACTCGTATTGATGCATCTGCAGCACCGGGACCGACAACCTTGAGCAGATCCAGCCATGGATAGTAATCTACCGACAGAAACTCTATCCTGCTAGGTTTGTTCTTCCCCTCTGGGCTCGGGCCCTTTTTGAGTGCAGTTGCGAACGTTTGCCGGGCCACGTCGCCTGTCCTCATTACTCCCGACGACGCCCGTCCATCCTGGTCTTACTTTTCCGGGTCAAGAGTACGTGTATTAGTGAAGGGGACTGGACAAGGTGTTGCGGGAAGGGTTGTGAGATCGGCACAGTGCAAGAAGAGACGGAGATTCATGAAATGTCTCGGGCCGTCGTGACTCGTCCGGGCTTCTACTGCGGCCTGCCAACCTTGTATCCTACTGTATACGGTAATTCCTGTTGGCATAGCGTCGCCTCATCACGTGGTGTTTTTGAGCAGAGCACTCTGGGGTGTAGAGCGCAATGCCAATAAGCCTATAAGTAGCTTATAGGTCGTTGATCTTTCGTCATCCACCCGTCAGTCCATTGGTCACGTTAGTTTATGACTATTGGTTCTTCACAACAGCAAGAATTGACAACAACGGTGCAGCAGCAGCAGCACACCCTCGACCATGATCAGAGCCTCGTCCGTTGTCGTGCTCCTAGGAGCCTGTACGCTAGCATGCGCTCGCGTACTTCCTTTTCTACCTGGCATCCCCGTCCCCCAGGACGTCAATCGGTTCGTTATAGCACCCTTTGCGTACATGGGACACACCATCTCCACGTACCTACCTCTACGGGATCGGTTTTTGAGCTAATCACAAAAAGCAGACTTTCGAACCCCCTTGCGGGAGACGGTGTCCAGCAGATTGACGAGCCGAATCCGCCTTACGTGGCCCCTCCTACACCTCACACTTCGATGAGGGCCAGGGACCTGGAATCACCCATCGAGGCCGAACTGCTCAAGATGCTATCGAGGAGGGCGTTGTCGGCTGCAGACATGGAGCAGCTGGTGCAATTTGCTCAGAAGTTAGACAATGATGGTAAGGGGAAGGGGGAGAAGAATAAGAAGAACAAGAAGGGATCTGATGGTGGTAGTGGTGGTGGTAGTAGTACAGGTACTAGTGTTGGTGGCGGTAGTGGTCTTGGTGGTGGTAGTGGTAGCGGTGGTGCTGGTGGCGGTAGTGGCGGTAGTGGTCTTGGTGGTGGTAGTGGTGGTGGCGGTAGTGGTCTTGGTGGCGGTGGTGCTGGTGGCGGAGGTCTTGGTGGCGGTGGTGCTGGTGGCGGTAGCGGACTTGGTGGTGGTCCTGGTGGTGGTAGTGGTGGTAGTACTGGTCTTGCCACTGGTGGTGGTGATGGTGCTGGTGGTGGCAGTGTTGATGGTGCTGGTTGTGGAAGTGGTGTTGGTATTACCAGTGCTGGTGGTGCTGGTGGTGGTGGTGAACTTGGTGGCGGTGGTGCTGGTGGCGGTGGTGCTGGTGGTGGAGGTCTTGGTGGTGGAGGTCTTGGTGGCGGAGGTCTTGGTGGCGGTGGTGCTGGTGGCGGTGGTGTTGGTGGCGGTAGCGGTCTTGGTGGCGGTGGTGCTGGTAGCGGTAGCGGTCTTGGTGGCAGTGGTGTTGGTGGTAAGGGTGGTGGTCCCAAGAGTAGTAAGGTTAAGGGTGGCGGCGGGAATAAGGTTAAGGCTAAGAAGAATAGCAAGGGCGGACAGGGCAGTGGCAATAGTGGCGGTGGTAAGGGTACCAGTGGTAGCGGTAATAAGGGTGGCAGTGCTAAGGGTAACAGTGGTGGCGGTAATAAGGGTGGCGGTGGTAGCGCTGGTCCTGGTGTCGGTGGTTCTGGTGGCGGCGGTATTGGTGGGGGCGGTATTGGCGGCGGTGGCGGCGGTTTTGGCGGTTGAGGGTATAGGTACTTCCTGCGGCAGGATTAGCAGTAGGTTTAGCAGGCAGGCAGGGCAAAAGCAGCAAGCTAGATTGTTAGGAAAGACACTACTAGGCCCTGAAACGTGTTTAGGTATGAGTATAGAAAACAGACGGTGTATGATTTGGCCTAAGCCTTGTGGATCCTCAACAGGAGTATATAAAAGTTACAGCGTCGCTGTGCATGTAACGTCTTTGCGGCTCTCTCTCCGCAAATTGCACTTTAAACGACATACATGCGGGGTTATACTTACTCGGTCTACTCTACTCGTCCGTTAGAGTAGCGCACGTGACATAACAAACTCTCCGAGATAGCATCCAACTCTAATTACCAAGTAAGTAATAATGATTAGAGCTACGAAAGAAAATAAGCAGCCCCTTCTAAGCAACTTGTAGGTTTCCTTTGATGCGCGGGAAGGTTAACAAACCCGACGTTCTAGTTGTTCATTCATTCCATAATTACTTTTATTGTAGCAACACGAATCCAGCTGCGGTTCGTATTCTTAGCTCCCTCTTCCGGACTCAGTACTGATTGACGCAAATCCATTTAATACACATCATATCAACGCTAGTTACATCAGCGTTCTTCAATATATAATATCAACACAAGCGTTTCACCCGCCGGCTCGGTAGTCCGTCCACTCTTTCACGTCTTCTGTTTCACAAACACCGCATACACGATACCAGTATAGCAGACTTGCATAGCTACACCTACTACTATTTAGTTACCATGGACCAAATTACTTCTTCCCAAGCTTGTGCGCCCTGCCCCCAACACGCCACGCACCAAAGCGACAACCGCCATGCCGGTGTGTAATTAGGGTCCTAGTCAACAGCACCGTCACCATGTCGCACCACCGAGACTCTGTACGCCAAGGGAGGGTTCCCTAGGGGTTGTCCCTATCTGCCAGCGTTCAGGCGATACCGTTGCCAGAAGCTGTGCATCCGAACACGCTGACCTCGCGTGAACTCCCTGTAACAGGAACTACACAAAGGGGGGGGGGGGGGGCGAGTGATTTCATTAGCCGCCGTTCCCAAGGGCCAACAACACAACAACAACACCTCAGCAGCATGTTTACCTACTCGGTCGAATAATCCATGTAGTTGTGTATCGGGTCGACGCCGGGTCTGCCCGGGCAGGAGTTGCGGGCTTGGGGGCACCCACTCGTGGGGCTGGCCTGGGATGGCGTATCCGCGATGAGGTCGCCGTCGCCGTCGCAACCGCCCTCGAAGGTGTGGTAGAGCCCGAACCAGTGGCCTGTCTCGTGCGTGAGGGTCTTCCCCAGGGAGGCGGTCTGACTCTTGCCGCCGGGGATGGTGGACGAGGCCACGATGCAGCCGTCCATGACGAAGGCCTTGGAGCCCTTGGGCGCTCGTTGCGGCAGCGTGCAGATGCCCAAGAGGCCCGAGGTGCGAGCCAGCAGGTAGACGTTGAGGCTGGCGTACCCGCCTTGGCGGAGGGTGCGTTTCATGCGCAGCTCGTCGCCGCCCTTGGCCCAGCCGGCGTTGACGGTGCGTGTGACGCCCTTGAGCCGGAAGGAGATGTCGTGAGGTCTGAAGTTTGCGTTGAGAACAGCCATCTGGCGGGCGAGTCCTGCTTGCTTTACAATCCAGGTTTGTCAATCCCTCAGGTTTGCCACCCAAAAAGTAAAGTTGGGGGGCCGGGAAGAAAGTGGCCCAAGCCGGAACGTACATCTAGATCCCCGCCGGCGGCCGAGCGGCTCATGGCCACGACGTGGAAATACGTGTCTACCACGACGGTGGATCTCGATCCGCGTGGGGCCAGGATGCTCTCAACGACCTCGTGTGCGCGCAGGCCGTGTGAAATGTTGAGATGATCGACCGACGGGGTCGGCGTCCCGCAGCGGAATTCGCCAGGGGCCACGGCAGTCTGGGCGGCGAAGCCCTGCAAAGCGGCAGTCAGGTCGCGGAGGATTCTCATCCTGTCCACTGTATGCGTCTTTGAAGTCAACACACGTCGTCTTCCGCGAGTACGGGAAGAAGAAAAAAGCAACGGCAGTAGACTGTAGGGCGGAAGGGGGGGGGCTTACGAGTCTACGAGGTGAAATGGCACGGCTTTCCTTACCTCTGATGGCACGAAAATCATGCAGCTTGCTGGCTGTGCACACAACATGTGACGCTAACACGTCCTAGCTCGGCCGTGATGTTCTTTTCTCGCCTTCTTTTCTTCACCCCAGTAAATACAACCCAGGATATGAGAGAGAGAGAGAGAGAAGAGTGTGTGTGCTCTCTAGGTGAACAACGGGCGAGATCCGGTCAGGCCATGCCAAGAGAAGTACCATTACCGGGGAGTGGAGGAGGATCGTAAGACCACTTTGCAAAAAAAAGTATTTTATAAGAAGAAGCCTAAACTCTTGGGGAGAAAAAACAAAATCTGTTCTTTGATTTAGACTACAACGTAGGTTGGGCTAGCCTCCACTTCTCACGGGTCTCACGGGTCTCACGGCTTCTCTGGTCGGTCCCATCCAGTTTTAGGCAACGTTGGAAAAAACTGTACAGTAAGTAGGCTTCTGTTTGACTTTTGACTTGAGAAGTTTAGTCTTGCCGGCTGGCGGGGAGAACTCTGAGCTGGAGGGGAGAACTCTGAGCTGGAGCAACCGATCCCTTCTCTAGTGCAAGAGGCGGCATCAAGGATCAGCAGATAAAGTGATGTTTGTACACGAATATGCAATAGGCCCCTTGAAAAGAACGCTCGGAACGCAGTGCGCGCGGTCCTCTCGTGGTCTGGGCTGCCGCCCGATTTGACTTCTGAGTTCTAGCCAGCGTACATGAACGTTAAATCATAGGATGAGTTGCGATCCCTCTACGATGGATCATGGCTCTAGCTCTAGCTCCTGCGCCATCCCTGTAAAAGTAAACTGCTGGGTAAGTTCAAAGCATGGGAAAAGGATGATTCTTTTTTGGCTGCATACTCGGCCCATTCGTTGGGGCTTACAAAAGTTACGCGGCTCTACGAGAGTTCTCCTTGCAATGGTATTTATTTTATCCGCCGAAACGCAAAGGTCCTTCCCTACAGGCTACCGGGTGATATCTTCTTTCTACTCCTACACTTACTCGTGCTTCACTCACTCAAGTGCTACTTACACGTGCTTCACTTACACGTGCTTCACTCACTTATGCTTCGCTCATACGTATTTCACTCACTCATACTGCACTCACTCGTGCTTTACTTACTTATGTGTCACTCACTCATGTGTCACTCACACGTGCTTCACTCACTCGTGCTTCACTTCCTCGTGCTATAACTTACTCATCCCGCACTTACTCGTCTTGCACTTCCTCATCCTGCACTTCCTCGGGGCTATTACCAACTCATGCTATAACTCATGCGTTATAGGGCGCCAGGGAGCCACACCGTACACAACACACAACTCCACCGTATTAACTTTGGGTAGGTTTAGCCAACAGTTATACACTTGGACTCGTGGTATTATTTCCCGAAGCCCCACTCGTTTATTACACAATAGACCCGAAGGAACTTGGAGACGGGACCGATTTGAAATCCGTCTTCAACGTTGGCAGCTGCTGCAAGGGTCACCGGCGTGAAACAAGCCCCGCGGGCGTTACGGGGGTTTTTTAGCTAGTAATTATTTACAACTCGCCTACGCATCAAATAACCATGTACTTCATACGAGTCCTGTTGAATCATGAGTGTTTCACTGTTTGCACTCGGCGTCGGTCAGTTACCAGAAATGCATGGTTGAACAGTGGGAAATCAATGACTCAAGCCCTTGGCATGGGCCCGGGCAACTTGTCTCCAATACCGCGCCGCGTTCTTCTCCCTCATGCGTCTGCCGTACCTCGCCATGACGAATATGCTCGCGTTCCACACGAAGCCAACGGCCGCGACAATGACGTAGGTGTCCCTGTAGCCCATCCGGTCGAGCCAGGGGGTGATGCCGTAGTTGATGGCGAAGGACATGGTGTTGCGGATGACGACGCAGGTGGTGATCATGTCGCCGCTCAGCTGCGGGTACGAGGCGATGGCGTAGCCGAGGGAGCCGGCCACGGCGAGGGCGTTGTTGATGGCCAGGGTGAACTGGGAGACGACGAGGCCCATCCAGTGGACGTGGTACGCCACGCCGAGCCCGTACAGGAGCATGCTGAAGGGGACCAGGAACATGGACGCGGAGAAGAGCCACAGGGTGTGTTCCGACTCGGATATGCCGCCGTTGCGGCGGGCGAGTCTGATCGTGAGCAGGCGGCCGACCTTGCCGCAGTAGTAACCGCTGCGGGATAGAAAGGAGTATATATAACATCAGTCTTTTCAAAATGTTACGGATCTTCTTCTTGTTTTCCTTTTCCAAGGTTGAGGAGCCAGAAGTGTGTGTGATATTTATGTCTTTTATATCTTACCCGACCATGGTGCCCAGAAGACCGCCCACGTATGCGGCAGCAACACCGGCTGTCGAGAAGCCGTACATTGTGGTGTAGACGGCGCCGGCGGTGGCGTTCTGCACCCCGGACCAGACCAGGTTGTTCGCGCCGTACATCAAACTAGGTAGACTGCAGGTCAGTCTTTCTGTTTTGGTGGACGGTTGGGTTTTGAATATAACGTGTGTGCCGCGATGCCGGATGCCGATCTCACCCTGCATATACGACGGAAGGGTACGTGAAGCCCCGGAGCCCGCCGAGCGCGATGTCCAGCATGCGATTGCAGCGATTCGGCCTGGGCTTGTCCTTGATGCCCAGCTTCTGGACGTATGTCTTGCGGGGGTACAAGACCTGCCCGGTCTCGCCATCGACCGGCTGAGCGGTTGCGGAGGAGTTGCAGTCGCCGGCCTTGTCGGAGCTCTTTTCGTCTGCATCGCCGCCGTGTTGCTCTTCAACAGCAGCAGCCCCGTCCTCGGACGCCAATGCGGATGTCAATGCCGTGTTGTCTCCCGCCGGCCTTGCAGGTCTGTCGTAGTTGGTCTCCTCCATGAAGAGGAAACAATAGACAAAGGCAATACCGTTGAAGATGGCGCACCACCACTGGGATGTTGTGAGATGCGTCAGCCAGTTTTCTTCCTTCGTTTTGGGGGGGACGGGAGTGATGTGATATGATGTGCTTCTGCGGAGATCCTCACCAGAGTCCACTCCCAGCCCATGCCGACGTTGATGAAACCCGACAGCATGGGAGCAAGCTTGCCTGTCATGGACAGACCCCATCCGTAGAGCGCGAGGTACTTGGGGCGCTGGTGCGCGAACCACTGGTTTGCTAACCCGTCAGATGGCGTGATCGAACGCTTCACTGCTCTCAAGCACCGTGGACGATGAATGATGGATACGTACAATATCGGTGATGGATATCTCGCACAGCGACTCGACCGGCGCTCCGAACAGCCCAAGCAGGATTCGGTTGGCCAGGTAGGTGTGCTTTTTCGTGCACATCGGAGCAGTGGCTAGGATAGTCTGTGGAAGTTCAAGTCAGCCACCCCGTCTTTCAGGCCATGGTATTCATTCATGAATGCCGTTGTTGGTTAAAACCTTGGTTGATACATACGATATTGGCGAGGAGAGACGCCAGGTATGCCGGCCGTTTGCCATGTTGCAGCGCCAACGGTTGCCAGATCAAGCAGCCCCAGCCGTAGAACAGAAACTGGCGGAAAAGGGGGGAGGGTTGTTAGCCATTTGGATACGTGTAATTGATTGATTACCCAAGTCTTTTTATTAGAAACGTCTTCTCACCATGATGCCCGTCCCGTTGTTGATATCCGACAAGGACAAGCCCGTCGCTGTCCTGATGGGCGTCACGACGGAGTAGACGGCGCTGCTCGGGATGGCGATCATGACGGTGTAGACGAGGACGCACGACGTCGCCAGCCACTTTCGCCTCTGGGTCCAGTTCAGCGGGTCCTCGGGGTCGTCTGATGCGCGGGGGAGGAGCACGATGTCGGCCTCGTCGGGCCCGGAGGCGTGTTTGCCGACGACGGAGCCGTCCGGGTCGATGAGCTTGGTGGTGCCGGGCGGGAGGCCATCTCCGGCTGCGGGGGCCAACATGGAGCTGGTAGTGATGGAGCTCGAATGCGTTTATTATGGTGTTTTATGATTCAAGACACTCTCTTGAATTCAGTTCAGAGTGGTGTCACTGGTGTGTTGGACGGAGCTTTGCTCAAGGTAGGTAAAAGAAGGCTACTGGAGACTTTGTGAGAATGCGGGACATGAACTGATTTATCTTGGTAGAATGCGGTGATCTCTGAAGACCAATTTCAACCTGTTGAATGCAAAACAGCTCATGGGAGAGAAACACTGGCGATATCGGTGTGAGGAAGACCACAACCGCCTCTCTAGGGATCGTTGTGCGGGGTGTTTTGATAAGACGTCAAGGTCTGCGACCTTGAACATCGTCGTGTAATAACTACCTATGCGGTGCATACGACTTGTGAGTCTGGCTGATCTTTCGACGCGCCTCGATAACACGTCCAGGGGTCCGTCCGTTCCTGAATGGATAAGGGCAAAGGCCTCCCCTCACAGACCCGGGGGCCGGATCAAGATAGGCAAAGCATCATCAGCCCTGTCTCGTCTCTGGGGTCGTCGATGGCCCGCATTCAGCGGGTCCTTGTAGGCGGGGGGGGGCGATGCCAGCAGATATCAGCCATCACATCAGCTTGTCGTCTTTTCCGAACGGCACCAAAGACGAACTTCGCCACCGAGATACTCGCCGGGGAGGCCCTGGAAACGGCCCAAGAGCTCGATGCGTACTATCAAGAGACGGGCCAGCTGCGCGGCCCGCTCCATGGAATCCCGGTTTCTGTCAAGGTGATGAGATTTGACACTTGCGCGCATAGTCATGAAAAGGTTCCTCCAGGCTCACTACTCAACCCGAATCCCAGGAACACATTGGCATGGGCGGCCACATCACCCACGCCGGCTTCGTGTCCAAGGTCACAAACGTGCCGCTTGAAGATGCGCTTTCCATTCGAATCCTCAAGAAGGCCGGGGCCGTGATTCATGTCCGCACCAACCAGCCCCAGAGTCTGATGGTAGTTGATCAATACTTTAACACTTTTCTTGCCTCTTTAACAATAGTTATGCACGACTCACGAGAAACTGGGACTGACGAAACTCAACAAAAACAGCATTTGGATTGCAACAACAACATCACCGGTGCGACACGGAACCCGCACAACCTGCTGTGCTCCCCCGGCGGCTCTTCCGGCGGCGAGGGCGTGTCTGTCGGGGCCCGATGCTCCGTCATCGGCGTCGGCTCCGACATTGGAGGCAGCATTCGCGTGCCGGCCGCGTTCAACGGATGCTACGGCCTCCGGCCCACGGCCCTTCGGGTCCCCAGCCTCGGCAACGTCGGCATCACCTCCGGCCAGGAGAGCATTCGCGGCGTGGTCGGCCCGTTGGGCCAAAGCGTCGACGACTTGGGGTTGTTCATGAGCACGATGCTCGGGGCGGAGCCCTGGGACATTGAGACCGCGTTGGTGCCCGTGCCATGGAGGGAGGTCGGTATCGGGAACGACATCACCATTGGAGTCATGCTTGACGATGGGCACGTCCACCATTATTCTCTCCCCCCGCGTGTTCTACATGTGTGAACTACTTGTGCTGACGACAAGAACCAGGGTCGTCAAACCACACCCGCCGGTCCTTCGAGCCCTTTGCGCAGTCATGGGCAAGTTGAAGGAAGCGGGAATCAACGTCGTGGACTGGAAGGCCTATGATCATGCACGCGGCTGGGATATAGTGGTGGGTTGATGCCAATTATTTATTCCGTGTACTTGGACACATGTGCGGGAAAAAAAATATGAAATCCGGGAATAATGACTGACAAAACTCTAGTCAGCTCTGTATTTCCCCCAAGGGCCGAAGCCA
This sequence comes from Colletotrichum tanaceti, assembly GCA_005350895.1. Lineage (NCBI taxonomy): Eukaryota > Fungi > Ascomycota > Sordariomycetes > Glomerellales > Glomerellaceae > Colletotrichum > Colletotrichum tanaceti. Next base: position 167,266 of record PJEX01000037.1, read on the forward strand.
TACCTGGACACCTTCGCAGAGAGCGGCGAGCCGACGCTGGCTCTCACCCAGCACGCCTTCAACTTCTCCAGACCGGAACCGCTCTCGGTGGCGGAGAACTGGGACCTGAACTACAAGAGAGAGGCGTACAGACGCGAGTACCACGCCCTGATGAAGCGCCTCGGCGTGGACTTGATCCTCTGCCCGGCCTACGTCGGGGCCGGCGTGTTGCAGGGCGGCGCCGAGTACTGGAACTACACGGCGATCTGGAACGTGCTCGACCAGCCTGCGGCCATCCTGCCGAGCGGGCTCAGGGTTGACAAGTCTGTGGATAGGCTCGACGAGGGATACGAGCCCCGGAATCCAGACGACGAGAAGGAATGGAGAGCTTGTAAGTGTTGTTGTTTCTTTATCTGTAGACTGTGACGCAACTTTTTTCCACGGCCAACCTCGTATGATGTTCTCTCTAGACTCTTGGTCTCGGTTCCTAACAATGGCATCGTAACAGACGACCCGGAGCTATTTGACGGCATGCCTATTTGCTTGCAGCTTGTCGGTAGACGCTTCCAAGATGAGGAGGTTCTTCAGGCAGCGAAGCTTGTTGATCAGGTCTTGAAGAAGAAGTAAACTCGTAAATTGAGCTGGTCAAGTACGATCTCTCTCAATGATGACGACGAGAGGATTAGTTCTCTTAAACTAGGGTGTTGTCAGACGCATTGTGTGCCTATTTGAGCCAGTGACAAAAACATGTTTACTTGGGAGACGGGCTTAGCAAGACTTGACAAGTTGACGTGAATGATGATATGACATTCAAGTAAAGTGACATAACCCATCTGAAGTTCTGAACCACGTTGATGAATGCTTTGTTCAGAATGCGGCGAGGGAAAGTACAGTAGACCTATCATCACTTGACTAATTAGCAACATGGGTTCTCGCTGTGATAGTACAGTGACCATTGCCGGTTGTCGACGACGTCGTTTGCGAGTCCAGACAGAAACCATCAAGCATTGCCCCCGCTGTCGAACCCCATGTTCAGCAAACCAAAAGGGTGCGGTCGAAGCCATGACGGGGGTGGGGATAGGAGCTTGCCGGCTTATCCATCACCTTTCATCGGAAATCTCCATCATCCCTCGGCAACTGATAACACGAACCAAAAGAGCCCGCGGACAAGTCGATGAACCCGGGGGATACGAATCTCGGAGTACGGATAACCGATAACGACTTTTATTATCTTGTATCATCCAGGGCCAGTCGCCGGGATCTCAGCCGACGTGCCCCGATTCGTCCCTCGTGTTGGTTGATAACTTGATATGGCATCCCGGCACATCGCATCATAGGCCACAGTCTCCGCACGTATTGTGTGATCCGCTTAGAGCCAACAAACGCCCCTGGGCGGGGTCCAAGAGTCGCTGACGGAAGCCTTGATCCAGCAGCAGGTGGACTCAGAGCAGCCAGCGTTTTGGTCTAAATACTTGCTGCCCCAAAGCCGATATCGCGACTTGTATCACGACGCCATAGTTTCCGAGCTTAAGTTGATGCCATCCTCCTCCTTTGTGAGGGCATCTTGCTACTCAACTCAGCTACTCAACTCACAACCAACTAATAAGCACTCATCTCATTCTCACTTCTTCAACTCCCTCCCCTTCAAGGAGACATAGACACTCACACATGACATCCACGACTTGGTCTGCGATATAAGATTGATAGTTGATCCATCGTCACATCACCAACAAAACGACGCCGTCATGCCCCGCCTCGTAGAGACCGTCGACTTGACAAACACAACCACGGCATACTACGCCCCAGCAACAATCACGCGCGGCGGCTCCCTGGTGCACGTGTCGGGCCTCCCCGGCACCGCCAGAGACGGCCACGTCCCGGCCGACTACGAATCGCAGATCCACCTCGCGCTGCTGCACCTGCGGACGGTCATCGTCGCCTCGGGGTCGGCCGTCCACAACATTGCGAGCTTGACGCTCCACGTCGTCGGCTACGATGCCGCGAAGCGCCAGCACGCCCGTCACGTCCGACGGTTCCTGGGAACGCACCGGCCCGCCATGACGCTCGTCCCCGTGCACCAGCTCGCTGTTCCGGGATGGCTCGTTGAGATCAGCGCGGTCGTGGCCCGCCCGGATCTGCCGACTGTGTCTCCGCCTCTACCTTGTTTTGTGCCAGTGCAACACCAACAGCAGCATGAAGCCGTCAATGTCGTCATCATTGGCGCGGGACTGGCGGGGCTCTCTGCAGCTCACCAAGTTCGAAAAGCCGGCCTCGGCTGCGTTGTGCTGGAGGCCCGCGATCGAGTGGGCGGCAAGACGTGGAGCCTGTCGATGGAGGAGGAGGAGGAGGATGACGGTCACGGAGGCCGGGGAGACGGCCACGGAGGCCGGGGAGCGGGAGCCTTTGATCTCGGGGCGGCCTGGATCAACGACACGAACCAGAGCAGGATGATGGAGCTCGCCAGACGATACGGCGCAGACCTGATGGAGCAAAACACCACGGGGAACTGCGTCCTCCAGGACCTGGACGACAAGTGCAGCCTCTTTGCCTACGGCGAGCTCCCCGACGTACGTTTCTTTTTTCACCTTTTCCCCTTTGGTCTGATATTGACGCAAGTAGCATGGATGATGTTGATAATGGCTGACGGAAAACTTCTCTCATCGATTGTCAAGGTATTAGTTCGACCACGCAACTCGCACCCATCTCGCCCACATCAGGGACATGGTGGAAGCAGACTGCCAGGCCCTTGACGTCTTGAGGCCAAAGGACACATCCCTCGACTCCCTGACCTTTGAGGCATACCTGCTATCTCGAAACGCCGACGCTACCGCGCTGGCCACCGCCACGGTATGGACCCGGGCCATGCTGGGCCAGGAGCCGAGAGACATCTCGGCGCTGTACTTCCTCCACTACTGCAAGTCCGGCGGCGGCCTGCTGCAGATGCGGTCCGATCGAAGGGACGGCGGCCAGTTCCTGCGGGTCCGCCAGGGGACGCAGTTGTTCTCAAAGGGCCTGGCCTCCTCGTTGCCCGACGGCGTCGTCCGCCTCTCCAGCCCCGTGCAAGCCGTCGTCCAAGGAGACTCAGACAAGGGTCCCGTCAGGATCGAAGCGGGCGGCGACGGCGGCGGCAGCAAGGTCTTTTCGGCACAAAAGGTCATCACCACCGTGCCCGGCCCCGTTCTCAAGACCATCTCCTTCCACCCGGCCCTGCCGCCCCGGAAGCGGGCCTGGATCGAGTCCCTGACGTACGGCTACTACACGAAAGCCATGATGCAGTTCAGCGCGCCCTTCTGGGTCGACAGCGGCCTCTGCGGCCTGGCGCAGTCGTTCGTCGGCCCGGCCTCGGTCGTCCGCGACACGAGCAGCCCCCGAGACGGCAAGTTCGTCTTGACCTGCTTCATGGCCGGCGACCCCGGACGGGCATGGGCGGCGATGCCGACCGCCGAGCGCGAAAGCAGCTTGCTGGACCAGCTCGGCCATCTCTTCGCCGTCGAGAACGAGAACCTCGACATCCGCCCTCTCTTCCTTCGCATGGTCCTGTACGAATGGGCCGGCGATGAGTACTCCGGCCTGGGATGTCCCTGCGCGTCGCTCGCTCCCGGCGTCCTCGACGCGCTGGGGGGGGACGCGCTCCGGGAGCCGTACCGTCATGTGCACTTCGCGGGGACGGAGACGGCTGGCGAGTGGAAGGGCTACATGGAGGGCGCCGTGCGAAGCGGGGAGCGGGCGGCGGCCGAGGTTGTGGACAGTCTCCGAGGCGGCGTCGTGTCCCGCCTGTAGACTGTGGTCCAGACTCAGTGACTCAGCCATCGCGAAAAAGTCGGTGTGTTTTTCATGTTTTGAACGACCCAGCATTGAAAACGTTGTCTGTTATTCCTTACGTCTATGACTTGCCAATGATGTCCAGCTCGTGAATCTCCGTGACGGACGTCGCCTCGCCGCTCATATTGGCGTCGATCCGGATTGTCAAGCTGTTGATGCCTGTGAACTTGGACGCCTTGAGCGTCAACTCGGCAACGCCATTCGCGTACTCGTCGGAGAAGACGTTGAAGGACTGCGAGTTCTCCGCCTTTGCGATGGAGGCCATGGTCAAGTCGTTCGACTCCGCGCCTTCCTTGTCCTTGGTGACGACGACCGGGACGTTGGTGCCGACCTGGATCCTGCTCGGCGCCTTCGCCATCGCGGCCGCGTCCTTGCCGATTGTGATCCGCAGCCGGCCGGGGCTGACGCGCCTTGCGAAAACCAAATGCATCAAGAGCTGCGACTGCCGTGCCGCAGAAGCCGCCGTGTAGCCCGCAGGCGGAGGACTGACGATGTTGCGCACCGAACTCAGATTCGAACCCAGCACCCTCGACGGCCCCAGGTCAATCAACGACCGCAGCGAGCCCGACTCGCCCCCGCCGCTCCCTGGGGCTGGGGCAGCATCAGCCGCCGCCGCCGCCGCCGCCGCCTCCTTCAGCGTCAGGGAGGTGTAGTATCCGATCTTGGTGGTGAGCTGCTGCACATCGGCGCCCTTGACCTCGTCGACCCTTCCGCCGGAGCGGAAGAACTGGAAGGTGGGCATCGCGGTGATCCCGCACGCCTGCGCCACGTCCTTGGCCTTGTCGACGTCGACTTGCGCGAACACGATGGTCGTCGAGGAGGCTTCGTGCTGCTTTGCGAGCTTGGAGAAAATAGGCGAGATGGCCTTGCAGGGGCCGCACCATGTTGCGTAGAAGTCGATCACGAGGAGGTCGTTCAGCTTGAGGGAGTTGAACTGCGAGAGGGACTTGATTTCCTTCATTGTGTGGAGTGTGTGTGAGTGTGTGTGTGTGTGAGGTGAGGTGACGTGAGATTCTGGCGGATGTTGTTGCGATTGGCAAAATGGCGGGGTCAAGTTGTCAACTCGTGATGTGATCGGCGACTTCAGTTAGCGATATCATTTTGGAGGAGAACGGTACTTCCCCTGCTTAGTAATCCGGCTTGGAATGATGGCGGAAAAAGACACATGCCGGAGATTCGCCAAAGTTCCGCCGGCCCACAGCACTCCGTGGGGGTCAGAGCCCTGCGATGCGTGGTTGCTCGATTGATGCATACAGACTGTATGCAATGCGCATAGTATGTGTTGGGGCCACTCACCAGGTACTTACAGATGGCCGTAGAACAGATCCTTGTGGATTCTCAAAGCTTGCTTTTTAGATGTGGTCGTCATCGCGGACTACTACTCCGTGCCAAAACCCTACATTTCGGACTCGGGTAACCCGGGTGAGGCCGTGAGGTGGAATCGAACCGGCATAAGTGGGGCCGTGACACGGGATCGATGCGCAGCTCCGCGGCAAGTCAAAGCCGGCACCTTCTCGCCCGTCGACAGCAACCGCCTTAGAAGTAACAATACTAACATACAGCCCCTTCAAATTCTCATAGAAGCAGCAGCAGCAGCAGCCTTAATAACCCCGACTGCGAATACACAAGATAGACGATAGAAGTGCAGTGCTATGTATGTCGCCTGTTTGCCTACCGATTCGACACAGCATCCCTATCTAAGCTACAATTTCCCGTCAAACTGTCACATACGACCATACCCATTGGAAAACTCGGGATCCCGTCCGCTCTCCCATAGATAAGCCAATGAGGGCCGGATTAGTAGTTGGGTCGGTGACGACCAGCGTATACCTGGTGTTGTATGTTTTACGTTTTTGCCCTCGATATCATAGGGCCGGCTTTTTTAAGTTGACTTGCTGCCACTTGGAATGGGAACTGATATGCGACAGCAACAGATGATGTGGACACTCTGCTTCTCAGGGGAGGGACCCCAGCCCGACTTGATCGTGTTGATCCCTACTCCGGCTGCTCCTGACGCTGTTTACTCCAAGTTTGAACATGCTGGCTATAGTCACCATCACACAGTTCTTGAAGCGTCTTTGTATGCAACAGGAGAACCTTTCCCAACTACAAACCTTGAGAGGGACGACCTAGAAGATCACTAGGAGGGGTCTTCAAGGAAGCCGCCGCTTGGAATAAAGTCAGCCGTGTGGAGTGGCGGACAAGTGCTTTGATCTATCAACGCAGCGCATATAGCTGTACACAGGAAGGACATGAATCATGATTAGGCTGCGAGCAACACACTATCTCAGAAACACCTTTAAGCCTTCTTTCCGAGCGACTACTAATAATGTACTAGTCCTAGCACAACTCGCCCAGTCACACTGTACACAGATACATCACTGCCATCATTCCCCTACAACAGCAAGCCCGTGGTGTACCACGTCGCTCTTGAAAGCCGGCCAGAAGACGTCGGCGGACCACCGCTTGAGAATCTCCAGTGCAATGACGATCTGTATGACGCCAAACTCGGTTGACGTCGTCCCGATGTCGATCTCGGTCAGCAACACTGCCTTGGATCCTTGGCGAACCGTGGCCACGAATCGCCACTGGTGACCGTGGACGATGATGCCGGGCAGGAACTCAATGGCCGGGGATGGCGGGAGGCCGTGTTGCGTGTAGCTGCGCCATTGGGCCGCCTGCCAGGTGCCCATCTGAAGCAGTGCGTCGTCCCATTGTCCGCCTGGACGCTTAGTCTCGATGGAGACGGCAATTGGGCAGCAGCATAGGTTCCCCTGCACCGAGTGGTTGATCGAGTTGCCGAAGCGATACTTGCAGAGCCGCTCCATCTTCTCCCGTTCCTCAACCTCCTCGACCAGGTTTTCGGGCCGCACGACGATGCAGAAATCGATGCTCTTGGACGGCGCGCCCTTGGGCTTGAAGCGAGAGAGGATATCGGCCGTGGGACTGTGATAGTGGCCCGGGGTTAGCGATTGCTCCCACCAGTACCGGCTGCAACAGAGAGAAGAAAGGGGTGGCATACCAGGTTTCTGCATCCACAAGACCCTCGTCGTCAAAAACAAAGGCAAATAGGCCGTGGTGTACGTCGGCGTTCCAGGCGTACTCGTCCTTGCGCCGGACGTCGCAATCGGTGGCCTTGGAAATCGTCTTCTTGATGAGGGAAAGCGGGGGGATGCGCCATTGCTGCCCTGGCTCTGCCTCTGACTCAGCCTCTGGGGGCAGGTAGGCGGATGGTGGGATAGATGCATCTTCGGCTGGGTAGGAGAAGAGGGAGAACTGGACATTGCGAAGCCAACCGTCAGCGTCCGATGCTCCTGATTGAAACGAGCCCCACCCCCAGGGCGGGAGGAGGGCTGAGGGTTGGGTGGGCTCTTACCTCGTCTCGGCACCGTTCCGGCAAGAGATGCACGCCCAGGCTGACCTGGTTCAAGCGAGCCTTGAGGTCACGGAGGGACCTCGGCAGCGGCTGGATCTTGTCGGCGGGTTTGTTGTGTGACTGATTGATCTTCCGGACGGCGAACCCGTCCTCCCACAGCTCTGCGTGTCTGAATTGCTTTGTCGGAGACGACTTGCGGGTCACGCTCGAGAGGGACGAAACGCGCGAAGTCAAGGACGACGCCGCCCCCCAGTCGTCCGAAGCGGCAAAGGACGCGTACGAGCGAGGGGCTCTGGGTGTCTGGTCGTCCGGCTGCGTCCCTCCGCGCGGGTAAGGGTCAACGCTGGCGTCCGTGTCTTCTGTTGGTAGCGGGCGCTTTCTCGGCGATGCCATGATGGGAGGGGCCGAGAGGCGACTCGGGCGGGGCTCCGACGTTTGATCTGCGAAAACAGATTCCTCCTCCTGGCATTGGCGGCAGGCGGCGGATGCAGGAGGAGACGGTAGGGGTTTTTTGTCGTCGTCGATCGAGGGTTGCGAGTCCCAGTCGTGAGAGGTTCGTATGCGCTTGTGGGGGCGCTCCTCGTTGCTGGAAGGGGTGGCTAGACGAGTCGGATAGGCTGGGGGGGAGGAGGAGAAGGAAGAGGAGGAGGAGGAGTCGAGGCGGTGGTCTTCGACAGAGGCTAACCAACTCAGCAGGTTCTGACTTGGGCGAAAGGCATGCGTCATTGGTCTTTGTTGAGGTGCGAGATGGCAGGATCGAACCGTGTGAGAGTGTGCATCCCCCTCTCACAAATAACGAAGTCGGGTTGGTTCCTGCAATTGCGATTGCGATTGCGATTGCGGTGGCCGATCGGGCGACAACTGGGATGTTGATGACTGGGTTTTTGCGTCGAGGTCGTTGGTGGTGCGTTGGATAAGGAAAGATCATGACGGAAGTAAACACACGGGTGACGGGTATTGTGTGTGATAAGATTGCGCGGGTTGCGTGGGGTAACCCGTGGCGTAAGTACCTACCCAGGTACCTAGGCGCCTGGGTACCTAGCTAGCTGGGTGATGCACAGACTACCTAACAGTGTGGCGTAGCGGGGCGTGGCTTAGCAGTACATGTATCCGTACTCCGCTCTTACTGTAATGACCAAGACTCCAACTGAGGGGCTGAGTCATCTGCGAAAAGATCCACTATGTTGTTCACTCTCTGTAACCCCCCTGCAGACACCCATTGCCTTAGTACCCGGTACATGCCAAAGGGCGGAGGGACTTGTTCCCGGCTCCAGCATGCCGCTGTGGTCAGAGACGCAATTGAGAGTTCTAGGGATTCTTCCCTCCGCCGGTTCGACAACGACGATTCTACTAAATAATCATAGTCCCTAAACCAACAAAAACAAGCTTTGCCGCTCCATTGAGCCCACATCAAACATGTGACGGCAGAGAGATGACCATGCCACCAGGTCAGCACCACCTGGAGTCCTGGACCAAGAGACGGCAGGCGGAGACATTGGTGTCAGATACAGACGTTACGGTGTTGAAGAGAGGGGAGCGTAAGGCATTCGTAGGCGTCCGTCGACAAGCTGCAAGCAGACGCGAGAACGACAGACTCGTTGTCGTCTAGACAACAGGGAAGAGTCAGTTCATGTAGGGGTGTGAGAAGATGGTGTATTAGTTGCTCTTCTGTATAACTTTGAGGAAAGAAGCCAACTGATGCGGTGTGGCGTCCTGGGCACTTAGGCACATAGCAAAGCGAGAAAAACAGGTAGGCAACAGGCGTGAAGGGAGGGTAACGCGTTGCTCGACTGCCTGGTCCCTGCCCTGTGGCCCCTTCTAACTTCAACTCAACCTCAAATTCAACTCAACCTCAAATTCAACTCAACCTCAAATTCAACTCAACCTCAACTTCATCTCTGTGGCTTTCACGTCACACACGTGACACGTGTAACACTACCTTAGGTACCTAGGCAACTGTGTACCTAGATACCGGTACCTAACCCTCCCTTGTGGGAAGGAGCGAGCCTACATCCACGATTGGGAAAGTGGGGATGGAAAAATCGGGGAGTTGCCCGATTTGGAGGAAGCTCGACCACACTAAGATCAACAACCTCAAGTTCAACAACCCATTGTAAGAGATTCGACTGTTTCCACCTCATCCTTTGGATTTTACATCATCGTATCCGTACTCCGTACACACACGCAAACACACACTCATCTAATCTAACCCTTGGCATTCCCCCCAACACTACCACCTCCCGCCAAACCTCCCATCGACCAACGACTTGGCCGCTCGGCTGCTCTCGCCAGCCACACACAGCTTGAGCAGCGGTTCCCGCCGCCAATGACGAACCTCGATCAGTGTCTGCGGAACGTCTTGGAGCTGCCTTTTGCCGTCAACGAGCGACGACTGGAGCTGTGGGAGCAACTCGAACAAGCTTATGCCTCATCGCCGCCACGGCTTGTTCCTGAAAGCTTCAAGGTCTGGGTCTAGGAAACGCTCAGCATTGAAACGATTCACGCGTACTGTGTCTCCAGGCAGCATCAGGCAATTGCCGACAAGAAAGCGTCTGCGGATAACATTGTCTACCGATTAAACAGTGTCGCCCGCGCCTTCGATGTCACACCTGAGATCCTCGTCGACTTCTTTGGCAGCCAGGTCATCCTGAACAGGAACTCTCTCGAGTACCTCAAGGCCCTCTGCAACCTCCGACCGGCGACGACGTTTCTTGAACTTTTGGCCGCCTTCGAGAGGAAGCGGCGTTTTGATGAGCTCATGTCCCCGGCCAAAGCTCTCAAACAGGTGGTCCAGAGCCGTACGTATCCAAACTCTTCAGCCCCCTGCGGCAGGGTGGTTTATCTACCTTGACTATCATATCCATCTCACTAAGCCCTCTTCTAATATCAAACCGGCATCGGCAGTGCATCCGAACGCAGTCTCAACTCGTCAGTCCCGCAAGAGAGCGGCGGCGGCAGCATCGACCTCACCTTTGCAGGGTAGCGAAATCCCCCAGGCAGCAACCGACCCGGCAGCGTTAACGCCCGAACCCCGCGAACCCGAAGCCTTCAAACAAGAAGATTTGACTCCGAAACTCGCCTTCGAGAACCCCACGACGGCCGAACAAGCAGCTTCTGTTACAACTCGGACCAGCACACCCGAGCCCTTTGAAGAAGGAACTTGGCAGCAGGCGTCCCTGGGCATGGTCAACTCGACGACGCCGGCATTTCCCATTCCAGGCCCCGATCGGGAACCACTTCGGATACAAGACTCGACAATTGCATCAATCTCGCCCAGCCGTCTCTTCGATACCTCCCTCGGTGATTTCGACTCTACCGACACAAGTGGTGGCCTCGACCTTGAAACCTTCGACGACTTTCTTGGCAGCGTCAACACGTCCACTCCGCACAAGCCCAAGGCCACCACGGTTGAATACATGGCTCCGCACCAGGCCACCACGCATCTCAAAGGTGCCTCCAAGCGGGCATCGTCTAGAGGTGGGACAGATGCTACACCGGCTTCTAAAAGGTCTCGCCACGATCCCGACGCCACCGGCTCCAGCTCCTCGGACCATTCTTCGCTGCGTGTCACGCTCGAAGCCATCGCTGAGAGCTGGTGCAGACTCGACAGAGACTGGCTCGACGATCGTGTTGTGAACCTCGCCATAAGCCGACTCGCCACGGTTTCGGTCGGCACCGTGGACAGCCTCATCTTCAACTGTCCCGTGCAGAACAACACGCCCAACACACTTCAGCGGCTGGCGCCCCTCAGGAACAAGGACACAATTTTGATGCCTTTCTACACGCCGAAACACTGGACACTGTTTCGCTTCGTCAAACGCTCAGGTATGCTGGAGGAGTAGGACTCCCTCGGCGTCGGCAGCCAAGTCGCGCGCTCATCAGTGACGGCATTCTTGAAGTGGCTCTATGAAGACGAGAATCTTCAGATCACAGTTGAAACGGTATGTACCCTTATCATCCAGAAGCAGCACCGCAATAAGACGTCATTCCATGGACACTAACACGCACGCCATCCTCACAGAAAGCATGCCCTCTTCAGGATAACACTAGCGACTGCGGTGTGTTCGCCGTGGCCTTTGCTGACTCGCTGGCCAAGACGGGCACCGTCTCACTCTGCGAATTCCCCGACATGGCGCCGCTATGGAGGAAGGCACTACAGCGAATGCTGCTATCCTCACCACACTCGATACCTCCAGCGGGTCGTTTAGCCCAACTCTCGGACGCAGTTCTCCCCGATCTCGTTGGCGACCCTTTGGAGCAGTCTGTGGCGCTGCAGAAGAAGATTTGGGATCGGTCTGCGAAGTTGTCGGCGCTTCTGTCGCACTTGGACCCCTCCCAAACCCGCCAGGCTCTTGAGAGCAACCGAGCTCACGCCAATGCCACTGCTGCCCTTATGAGCCTGGAGAAGCTACACCGCATGCACCTCAAAGCCCTAGGCAGGGTGCTGGCCGACAGTCCCTACATGGACGGCATTAACAGGCTCTCGAAACTGACAGCCAGCTTGGATGTCATCAGGAAGTCGTTGAACCCTGTCAAGTCGACAGATCTATTCGGTATGCGCACTTTGACTCTGATTATCCTACCGGGCAGGTCCTAATGAGTCACAGGAAACACGCTGAAGCGTAGAGAGGCCAGGTCTATCAACAACACATTCGAGGCGATCCAATTCAACATCGGCATGGTCGAAAGAGAGGCCAAGGAGCATGTGTCTCAACCTTGCTGCTCAGCCCTGCTGGTCTTGATGAGAGTTCAGATGCAGAAGTTTGATGCTCTCCAGGGGAATCTTGGTTCTACTACTGGATAAATTGATAGACGCATGTTTTGTATCGAGACAGGCTCTGAGGCGTTGGAGGCACTTTTCCTCTGTGGCAGCAGATGGTCTATACGAATTGGGTTCATGGATTGGGCGGCATTGGCAGATTATGGGGCTTGCTTGTAGGCTCAGCGACACCTTTTTGCCGTTAGTATACTTTTGTTGGAACTCTGCTCGTCCGTCGTCACTTGCTTGCTTCTGTTCTCTTAGACGTGATATGGATGACCGCAAGATTTCAAGAAAGCAGCAATTGCTGATCTTAGGATACGGACGAAAAGACAGGATAGAGCAAGGTCAAAAAGAAGGCTAATGGAGAACCATCTCCAAGGCAGGCCATGCGTACCACAGACCTCCCAGGACCTTTATTACAACCTCGGGAACAGATGAAGATGCTTGTAAAGTTGTGTCGTTGGCCCTCTTTTCTTGTTGTTCTTCGTAAAGATGTTGGGCGGCGTCCGATAAATATCAACTGGAGGCATGTCGTGATGCCCCTAAGCCTCGGGCCCTTCCGGCCTTCATCGGAGCATGCCTGTCACATTAGTGTTGCAGACTGACTAATACGTATGATACCTTCAATCGCCTCGTAATGTAGATTCTAGCAGACTCTTGCCATTTCATGGTTATTCCTAATACATTGGAGGTCGCTCATGATGCGGCTACTGCGCAATGTGTCGGGCTCATGTAACTCTGCAACCTCATCTTTTCTACTAGAGAAACCAAGCTTATTGCGATTTAAAGTATGTGTTGGTATCACAGGTAACTGCAGTTACGAACGGTTCACTTTGATGGGTGAAGGTATTCGATTGATCTGGGCTCTAGAAGGGAAGGTTCTAAACTGAAGGGTTGCGAAGGAAGGAAGCCGTGATATGGAGGACCGATGGATCCACCTTCCGGGCCGGAGGTGGATCCGGGCAATCTGATTGGTCCAATCCAGCTTGCGTCTCCACTTTCCCATGGATGATCCGATCGATATTCCAACAGTATGAGAAACATTGTATAAGACAGGTCGAATGAGATGTTTGATATTAAAGCCTGCAAAATAACATCTCGGGGATACCACTTGAGTGACGGGAGGCGTGCAATGTTGGATGTATGAGAACGAGGACTTGTAGGCCTATCCGACCAATCCTTTTGTTCCATGGCCCGGTTTGAACTCTTGCCACGCCCTCAATAAGATGATGATCAAGTCGCCATCCCGCGCTTCTTTCTTTTGCTTAAACACCGACTTGAATCTCAATTCGCACTAGTTCGTGCTGCAATCCCCAGTCCGGTAGGAGTGACTACAGATTTCATATTCTCGAATATCACTCATCAACATATCCTTCCCGGTCCATTATTCTCCGCGGAGTTGCTCCTAAAGGCTCACAACCTGGTCTTTTGCGCAAGCTCCTAAGAAGACGACAGCCTGGCGGCACGGTAGACCGCTATTCGTGCTACCGAGCGGCAACCCCATGTTCAACTTGCAAAGAACTATGAACGATGCCTAGATTCATGCCCTAGAAACCGTCAATAGTATAAATCAGCAGCGCAGTTGATAATGTTCAGAAAGGTCTTGTATAAAAACAGTGTAGAATAAAGAGTGTAGTCCGGGCTACGATGAACGCTCTTTGCATTGTAAATCGGTCGGTAGATGCGGAATTGTTTATTTATTTGCTGTTAGACGCCCCTGCTGTGTGTAAGGAGGCGGCGGTCAATGTTGAAGGAAGAAGATCTGTTCTTCTGAAAACGCCTGATATCATGTCAGAAGCTCGTGGCAGGGTGTATGTTACAGCAGCAAGGGTATTATGTGTACGACATGTCCAAGAAGCCAAGCCACCAAGAGGGCCGGGGACGGCCCAGACAAACTTGCTGTTGCTGATTTGTGATTTGGCAACCGTCATGGCCGACGTTCCGAGGGGAGTCGGGGTAACAAGGTCAATCTCGGCGGTTTCGGGCACCTCGAGAGGCTTTGTGACGCCCTTCTTCCATGACGAGGCTACCCACTTATCAATAAATAGGAGGGCAGGTTGACCACTATTTTAGTAGGCTAGTGGAAGCACCACTAGCATAGAGGTGTAGAAATGACTCAAGTGGAAAACACCCGGCAGAGATGTCTCATTCTAGCTAACTTCTATTGATTCTTCCCTCAAGTCATAGTCAAGATAGCCCTTTTCGCCTTCGGGAGTCGGGTCCCCGAACCGAAACCATACATTATGTTTTGTTTCCAAGTCCTTCTTCCTGACGATCTCCAACCCTTTATTGTGTTTTGTTTCCAAGTCCTTCTTCCTAAAGATGTCCAACCTTTTATTTTGTTTTGTTTCCAAGGCCTTCCTATCTAAGATCTCCCACCATTTATTTTGTTTTGTCTTCAAGCCCTCCTTTGGACAGGTTTCTATCACAATCTCCCCAATAAGCTTTCCAGGGAGCATGTTTTGAATATCAACGTAGTATGGAGTTTCGCTGAATATTTCCCAAGCCGCTGGTTTAGAGCGCAGGATTTCAGTTTCGCTGTTAGAGGGAAGAGGACCATATCTCTCCTCGTAGGTCTTTATAGCTTGTACAATGATAGGTTCGTCCCAAATGTCAACAAAAATGACCCACACCAGCTCTTCACGGAGTAGACCCCTTCTGGCGCATAGGGCTACAAGAATCTGTCCTAATTGTAACTTGTGGTCATGCTCTGTCTCTAGGCGATTCCTGGCGTACTCGACCACTACAGTCTCAGTCTGTTCATGGACTCGGACCTTGTTGAGAACTCCCTGGCCACGACCATAGTATCGTGAGAAAACATGGTAAGACCCATCTCCATAGTATTTGACAGTGTATCCTTTATCCTCCAAGATATCAGCGTACACGCCTAGAAGTAATGAGGTGAAAAAGATAAAGAGGCGGAGGGGGGCCAACATGTTTATTAGTCGAAAAAGCCAGGATGATATGAATGGTAAAGTTAGAAGCCTGAAGTGGTAGAGCAAGTCAAGTATTTTAAAGAGTTCTAATGTGTTGGATTCTCCCCTCCCCCCCCTTGAATGCTAACTTTGGTGTAATTTTAATTCATCATTAGCTGTTCCTTCTAAGTTTCGGTGTTCCCGTTCCAATTTTGTTTTAGCAGTAATGAATAGGGTAGCGGGTATTCCGCGAGGAGGGGGTGTTTACAGTTTAGCATAGCAGAATGCTGACTAACACCCCCAGGGTAAATCGTTTCTAGCAGCGCCATCGCCTTTGCCACCACTAGCCACTATCAGTTACTACTATTCCATCTAGGTATCTACAACTTGTGCCAAAAAACGCCCAAATTCGTAGCGGAAACGCCTTATCAAGTGCGGCTCTAAAACGGCCTAGCTAGGGAAGGTTTCCTGCGCTGCGACTCCGGGTCGGGATGGGCCAAGAGCATCCATTGTGATGACTAATCTTTAAGTGTGGTGGTGGCAGCGGCGGTGCCTGTGCGGGAAATAGTTAGATTAGGCAACATCCGTATATACATACTATAAGGACGAGTGCAGGTAAGCGGCCGTAGGCAAAAGGGTCCTAACAAAGTCCTCCTAGCAGCCTGTTGCAGGCTGACAGGCGTAATAGGCAGTGAGGCGTGGCTTCACGTGATGCCGGCTGGAGGCCAGCGAGTAGGCCGCTGACTTACACGTCTCAGGCGTATAAGGAAGCAGGATGCAAGGGAAGCAAGGCAAAGGCAAAAGCAGAGGCAAGGTAAATTACAAAGATGAGTGTAATTAAGTCTGTCTCTTTATAGTTAAACCTTCTAGGAGAAGGTTTACAATATAGAAGACTTGGTGGCGGAGAGTTTGTTGTGTTACGTGTGCTACTCTAACGAACGAGTAGGTGGATCTACACCTGCCGTCAGTTAGTGACTGCTGTGCATACTCTAGACAGACATGTGACACCCAAGCCTAGCCCTAATCATATAACCTCATCCTGACCTCTCACCCTATACATCCCTTTTTTATCTCAACTCCTTACTTTTGTTCTTTCGAAGTTTTGCTTCTGTTTTGAGAGCATCTATAACTTATGACATCAGAAGGGGAGCTGTCAGTGCACGCTTGTGGGCCTGAAAGCTTTGCCTTTTTCGTATAGGCGCGCTTGCGGCTTGCCTAAAATGGTTGTATACGGCCAGGGACCCTTTTGCCAACGGCTAAATACCCGCACTCCAAAAAAAAATTGGACCCCGTCAAAATTTCCGAGCAAGAGTCCTTTGAGTATGCATGTTAAGAGTAAGACTAAGCGGGAAATTACAATTGCAACGGCTCAAGGCCTACCTTGCCTTCTTAAAGTTGAACGGCCGGAACCGGGACGGCCCCGACACGGGGCGCCGAGCTGCCACCGAATCACGGAGTACGGATACAGCGCATAAGCTGCTATCCCGGACCGGACCCGTGCCCCGCACCACCCTGCCGCTTGTTCCGTTCCGCCCGCCCACTTCCACCCCGCGCCGGAACAGCCAGAAGGAACCGAGCGCTAAATGCATGAGCTCGCCCAGGCAATAATCAATGATATCAGAAGCATTAACTAACTATCCAACGGATCTTGTCGAAAGTGTGAAAGAGTGCGCCGGGCAGGGTCCCTGTCTTGCGTAGGTGCTCTTTCGCAGTTTGTTGCCCTTACATACATGATTACACAGTACACTGTTCCCACGTCTCTTAGTTTACTCTTCACAAAACATCCTCCAACTCCAAAAAGCTGTTGCTAGCAAGACTCAACAGGACAAGACACAACCATCCGTAGGGCGGCCCAAATCCCAGACTTCGCCCTGCTGTGCTCGGTTGGCGGTTGCCCAAAATGGAACGCGTCGCAACCATCAGACGCGGTACCTGTCCTTCCCTCTATCAACATTATCTGCATATCCGTCAACCACCTCCCCTCCCTTATTGTCGCCACCTCGCGCCGCGGGATTTGACCAACTGCTGTTGAAGCTATCGGACGGGGCTTGTATGCGACTGCTAGTCTCTAGCTCTTTCTATCCCTTCAGGGTGTCGTCCCCCGGCATGTCTCCGTCTCAAAATGGCATTCTGGACGGCGATTCGAAGCAACCCTCGGAGGTGGCTGAAAGGAATACGGATATTGGCGAAGTCGTCGAGGCCAGAATTAATTTCGCATTTGGGGAAACGGCAAGTTAGTAGCCGCATTCCTCCTACTTGGTGTAGTGTCGCGGAGCAGAGCAGAAGGCAGCAGTCATTCCGGGGGAGACCTAGGCAGCAAAAGCGGAGTGGATCCGCGACTCGGGCATCTTGAGGGACTCGGGGTCGGTGTCAGCACGAGTCGATTGGAACCAATCGGGTGTCTTGGTTCGGCTGCTGCCACGGCGGTCGCGGCGGAACACCGGGCCGCGGGCTGCGGAGAAGCCGCCCGGCGGGCTTCGTTGGCGGGCCGAACCTTTCCTTACCTAAGCTTGCCCCAGCTTGTGTGGGTGCGCGCGCACTGCTTACCTAAGCTAACCCAGTACGAGTACGGATATGTACATATTAGTGCGTGCGTTGCTCCCATTATCTTGACTTCTGCCATCTCTCACCCTCTATCTCTGACAACTAACTACACGTTGTAGTAACAAGGTAATTGGCGTATGCAACGCCTTATACGCATACATGCACGACTCGCTTTCCATCTCTGTATCAATCATGACAATCACCATAACAACTATCGCCGATTCTTCCATACCACAGCTGTTCGATTTAGAGTCCGTCCACTAAGATGCAATGCCCCTCACAAATTTTGAGGATAATCGACACACGCCTGGCTTGCAAGTCGCGTCACTAGATGTCCTCAGAAACAAAGCGGAACAGCTGCATTCATCACCATCTTTCATGGCGATCGGTACACAGGTCACCTGCTTTGTCTCCCACCCAAGGCAAGGTAAGTAACCTTACGGCCCTTCCACCTCGAACTGAATGTCCTTGCCGATCATGCGCGCGACCGAGATCGCTAGACTCCCGGCCTCAGTACTGATCATAGCATTGCAGCGCGCTGCGGCTAGTTCCAGTAGTCTCAAATCAGGCCCCCCCCCGTCGACACCAGCCGCCGCCATGAGGATGTAACCAACCACCCAAGGCAACTCGCTCTCCTTCTCCATGTACGCTGGCGTATAAATCTCTCTCAGAACAGGGTCGCAGGAATCTTTGATCGAACGAAGGAGGCCCCAGCACCAGCGATGCATCACCAGGTACGGGAACGCCATCTCGAGAGACTCGCAGTTCAGTGCCATGACGAGTGTGGAGATGAGTTCCTCGGGGACGAGGCCACCGGCGGCGGCCCCCCGGCCTTTCCCGGCGGCCTCGGCGTTGGCCTTTTGCTGCCGGAGTCGGTTCTTCGCCCTGAGCTCTTGTGGGTCGTCGATTTGCGTCATGATCAGATCGCCGGCGTCGGCCGAGCCCTCCAGCTGATAGGCGCTGCGCGCGACAATGTCGTCCAGCAGCTCGGGCGTCCACTCGACGTCGGCACCGGAGCAAACCTGGGCCCCGAACATGGACGACACGGGGGCGCCGTCCTTGATGCCCCGCGGACCGGCGCGCGAGGCCACGGCGGCGTTTCGTCGGCGGTTCTGCGTGAAGGAGGCGGCCGACACTCCCATCTGGAGACAGAATTTCCGAAAACAGTCGCCGTTCGTCTCTGGGCGCTCATCCCCCACCCAGATGTTGGAGTCGCCGAGGATCGAGAGCGTGATCTCCATATCGGGCCACGGGACGTCCAACAGGCGGCTCTTCTGCATGGCGTTATACAGGTGGGCGGTGTACGTGATGGAGCCCCAGGCGTTGGCGACGGCCAGACCAACGTCGTACATCTCGGTGCGGAGGCGGAAGAGGAAAAGACCGCTCAGGACAGGGGAGTAGATCAAGATGCGATGGGCCTCCATCTCCCGGGGCACAGGCATGCCGGTGCGTGCATACACCTTCGCCTTGGCGCCGTGTACCGGGTCTTTGCCCATCCACTGTATTATGCGACTGAGCTCTCGCAGCGCGTGGTCGTTGGAAGCGGGCCAGTGGTTGAGGGTCAACCCCTTGTGAAACTCCAGGTGGCGTCCCAGCGAGTTGTCCATGACGCTGGTCTCTTTGATCATTGCCTGGAAGCTGCTTCGCGTCGCGCCACGCATCGTGTGATGGATGTCCAGAAAGACTTGGGCGGCGAAGACGAGCGGAAAAGAAACGACGGGCGCCTTGTCGAATCGTTTCATCTCGCGCAGGAACTCGTCTTGGACCGGGTAGTTGGGGACCGATCGGATGACGGTGACGAGTTCCGTGAAGAATTCCATGAGGAGGATCTTGTCTTCCCGGAACTTTTCCCGACCCGTCTTGGAGGCACGGTCGCTGTCGGGGTGGTATTCGCCAAAGATGCCCTCCTTGACCAAGGGAAGTTGGCGAGGATCGAGGACGGCGGCAAAGCCGTCCACGAGTCGGAAGGCGACCATGTAGCATTGGTCGGCTATGTCGTACAGGTCGTAGTTGAAGTTGTCCTTGCTGTCGGCGGTGTAGACCTGCTCTACTGCATAGCCCTTCTGGAGGCAGCTCATGAGCCAGAACTTGTTGAGAACGCCCGTAATGCCGCGGTCTTGCGCGTCCACAAGAGGAGCAACTTCTTCAATCATGCCGCGGGCGACGGAGATGGCGGTATTCGTGGCAACGGCGGCGGCGGCCAGATCGAAAATGCCGTCGCGGTGGTTGGACCAGATCCACTCGATCCGAGACCGAATCCTGCCCAGGTCGTTGACCAGAACCGCAAAGGCAAACAAGACATCCTCGAGGGACGTCTGGGGTTCTGCTTCGTACGACACCGGGTCCTCGTCGCGCGGTTCCGGTCTTTCACGAGGCGCGTTGCGAAATGCGTCGAGGAAGGCCTGAGACGGCTCGTCGACAGGCAGGGCGGCGAACCGGTTGCTGAGATGCAGATCCTTGGATGCTTCATCTTTGGGTGAATCGTTGGGTGCCGTGATGTTGGCCTTGTCCCCAGCGGCATCCTTCTCCGTGTTAGAAGACGCCGTCGCAAAGGCGGCTGCTCTCGGCCGCAACGTCTCTCGGACCGCGCTCAGAACACCGACAAAGTATCCGTGCCGTTCGGTGGACTCGGGATCCGGATCAAGTCCCTCATCGCTCAACCTGCCGCCGAAGCCCGACCGGAGATGAATCAGGCGGTCAATCGTGGTGAGAAAGACGGCCGGCACCGACACGGCCGGATCTGTGCGACTGGCGATGTAGTCGGCCAGCGCCAGGAAGTCCTTGATGGCAATGACGTGCCTGGTCGTCTTCTTGACGCCCGGCCTGGACCCTTCCTTGGCCTTGCCGTCGCCGCCACGACGAGCCTTGATCCTGTCCTTGCCCTTTAATCGTCCGCTCTTTGGTGCCTGGACCTGTACCTGACCGAGGTTCTGGTAGCCAAAGGCCTTGGCGGTGGAGGCAAGCCATAAGGCGACCGAGTCAGTATCCTGCTTGTACTGCCGGTAAATGCCTAGGAGCTGAACCGGCAGCATCGTGGGTGTGTATCTGTACACAGTATTACTGAGTTAATGGGATGGTTGGAGAATGATGATGTTCAAACGACAGTGTGGTGTTCTGACCTAAAACGGTGGAGGAATTGAAGTTTTGAGCCTGAGGTACGTACCGTACCCCGCACGAAGGCGCGCCCCTGCTGTAAGTGTAAGTAGAGCTCTATGAGGCACGGATAAACGAGGCTGCGGAATTGAAGTGGGCCGAGGGGTAGCGTTTCAAAGTAGTATGCGTAGGTACATACGTGATATTGAATTAGTGGGGTTAATATCCGCACAGGTCATTTCACAGGCCTTTAGCGTGCTCCGACCTTGGTATCAAAGTACCCAGATAACGCAGCACGAAATGCCCTCTTTCTGCAACTGCAACTGCAACTGCATTCGACAAAGGGTACGAAGATCGTCTTCAAGCTGAAGGGTGTCATTGCTCACCTAATTCCAAAAAGCGCATTGTTTTTCCTAGGTAAGTTGAGTAGGCGAAGCCCGCAGGGGTCTATGTTTACGCCCCTAATGACGATCATGTTGTTGACTACAAGCACAGCACAGCGACCAGGGCGACACCTAGTCCAGACCGATTCACACAAGACCCCAACACAAAAACAAAAGGGGCATCCCATTAAAAAGCCAAGTTCTGTTGCGTCGGTCTTGGATACACGATGCAGGACCGTGTTCTCCTCCGCGACCCGGTTTCATACTTTCTGTGAGGAGGAGGTGTTTAGCACAGCAAGCAGCATGTTGACCAACACCCCCGGGTACCGTAGTGTACGCCAGACCTGAACGTTGTCTCTCTCTTTTTATCTTTCTTGTCGCATGACTCAGCGTAACTTTACCATCAGTCAGAAGTGTCGGCATATCATTCATCTCCTTATGCCTGAGCCTCATTTCTGACCTGAATTGGCGCGTTAAGGGACGCGAGAGGGTCCACTTTAACCCGGCCCCATACTCCGTTGCGGCCCCACCGATCAACCCGTACGGGGCCGTCCTCGGCCTGGACCGGCCTGGACTGTCCATACCGAGATGGGTACGGATCCGTACCTCGACAGACACGGATTTTCAAACCAAACATGGCCAAATTCCAATCAACCACACACACACACACACACACGCCCAAAGGGTAGTCCTCTCTCTGCCTGGTTTGCATCCCGAAATGCATCAACAAAAGGTCGTACCACCTATCTTGCTTAGGGCATCACCATCGAGGAGTGATTACTCAGTACGACCGCTCTGCCAGACACCTGTCACTAGCACCGGCCAGGTCCGAAGTCCGGGCCCATAATTACCTGTAGCTCTCGGCCGGACTTCCTCGCTCATCAAGATGTCTGTCTGGAAGTGTTTGGATTACGTCAAGGAAAATCACATGCGCAATCCTGTCTCGCTTCTTCTTCTTTCGCATGTAAAACTTTTATCTATATCTAAGACTGTTTTGCCCGTACTCCCTGCCCTTTTTCTCACCATCTATCTAGCCTTCCTTACCCCCTTCACACAAATTACAATGTCCGCAACCCAAACTCAGATCTCACCCTCTATCAATAATAGGTATAAACGGGGGGAAAAAACTACAGACAGCATCGTACATGACGGGCTCGTGGTCTAATGCGCAAGTTCAACCCGCCGACGTCTACGGTCTCAAGGCCACATACACGAAGCATACTCGGCGAACTCCTTTGGCTTGCCATACACCTGGCTCAACTCGTCACTCAACATCTGCGGCCCGTCGAGATGGCTCTTGTTTGCCGCGTCTTTGACGTGAAGGTGCCTCTTCAGGGCCACGTTCCACGCGAAGCTCGAATGGGACATGCCGCCAAACTGCGAGGCCCGGAGCATCACCAGAAAGTCCACCAGGGCCTGCTGGTCCCACTTCAGCCTGTCCAGCTTTTCCACGTCCTTGCCGAGGACGTCCTGCTTGTTGATGACGGTGATGCCCCTGGTCGCGGACTCGTTCCTGAACCTCTCGACGTGCTCCGTCTCGCCTGACGCCACGTAGATCAGGGAGAGGTTCGCCTTGGTGGCCTGCTCCGTGTACGCCGCGGTCTGCTTGTCGTACTTGGTCCACCCCCAATAGTCCCCGTTCGGGTCCCAATAGAACATGGCATCCTTCTCCACGCGAAGATGGGCGCCAAAGTAGGCGTTCTCGAGAACGCCGGGATTCTCGGCAGAGGGGAGGCTCGTGCCGGCGGCCGCGACGCCTTTGCGGAGCGTGGACTCAAAGTTGAACCGTTCAGCCATGCGACGCAGCGTCGTCGTCGCGAGCTGTCGCGTGTCGGCTCTGAACTTGAGGATGTTACCGAACGACGCGACAAAGTCGTCGGGGTCGAAAGAGACGGGGAACGAGAGGTAGGATCGTCCGAGCTCCAGGACGAAGGGGCCTTTGGTCTGCCGTCCGGTAGGTCCCATGGAGGTGTCGGCTTCGCCGAGCCACTCGTAGAGCTTCTTCTTCCACCGCTCCGGGTGCGTGAGCAGCGCGATACCGCTGGATTTGGTCATCTTGATCTCATCCAGCAGTTCGGGGAAAAACCCCATGGTGAAGGTTGTCGGTAGGCCGATGGCCTTGGTGGCGTCGTTGGTGCTGTTGTACAGGCGCAGTTGCGGACACGAGAGACGGAGCGACTCGACAAAGTGCCCGACGTCGAACAGGTAGGCCATGTCTCGTCGTTCGCCCGTCCGTATGCCGCTGATGTCCGAGTCGTCGCGCGCGACGATGCTGGGCATGACCAGAGACCCGCCCGCCAACATGGCGTACCGGACGCAGTTGAGCACCGAGTTGCGAACGTTGCCCACGCCGCCGATGGAGTTGTCGCATGTGAAGATGACCTCTATCCCCGTGCCCGCGTCCCACTCCGTCTCATCGCACACCGACCTGATGGCTTCGGACTCGATCGGGGGGAAGTCAAACATGTCGTTCGCCGCCGCCGAGGTTTCTTGTGGAGGCCGATGCCGTGATGTTGTCGCCTGGATCGGCGAGCCATAATGAAAATCGACCGGCTGGACCCACGTGTGGGCGCCCAGAAACAAGAGGAGGACGACTGCCACCGTCGCCGCGGTGAACCGGGCCAAGCGCTGTGAAGGATAGACCAATTTGATCCCCATCTTTGTCGTCTCGACCAAGGGGTTCTTTAGAGAATGAGGGTTGAGGCAAGTTCTTCTTATTTACACTAGCCCCCCCCCCCCGACACTGTCGCCTCCCTTGAAGCGTGGCATCTACTTTGTCGTCGACCCCCTCGACAACGTGAAACTTGGCATTTAGGGCGTTGATATTCCTCTGTGTGATGGGGCATGGATAGAGCATGGGGGGCGCATGGATTGTATTTAGATGAGTGCCTCCCTCCTCCAAGACCAATTAATATACATGCAAAGAAAAGGCGCTGCTGGGGTGTATATCCACGACCAGGTGAACGGAGGTATCATGATGACATTGAAACAGTGGTGTGGTGAGAATCCCCCGGTGCGGTCCGGGATAAATAACTCGGACAGGCCCGGACCCCACGGCATCCTGACTGTGAGACGCATTTGCGACCTACCGGGAAGCACAAATGCTCCGTCCACGGTTCTTTCTCCGATTCCTAGACATATGGTGCCCCTGGTGGTAATTGGGGATTTCTATATGTATTAATTGAGAGGGACCATTGAAGGGCTTGTGCGGGAATCGAATACCTCACGAATTGATAAGTAGTCAATTACTCAACAACTACTGTATTGTTGCTAAACAGCCAAGCTAAGCTGATGGAATAATTCACAACTTTTAGTTATCTCTGGGCACCTCGATAGTGCCCTTTGCGTGCGTACCTCTATTTCGACACAAGTCTATCTTCTCATATCAGGCGGCTTCATGCTAGCCCCTGCGACTCGAAGCTCCGGCTTGATCCGCCAGAGCTGCGCCCAGTCGATGTCCCGGCAGAGATCCTGGTCAATCATGCAGCAGCCATCGGAATGGGGGATCTCCAACAGCTTGTTCGGCTGCCTGAATTTGTTCTTCACGGCCGGGTCGGCCGGGTCATCCAGGTCCGTCATGTCCGATCTCCTGTGGCCGGCGATCCACACGCCGCAAAAGTCGTCGCGGCCGCTGAACGTGCGCAGCGTGCAGTCGCCCGGGTGAATCTCGACCACGGCCTCGTCCGCGCCGCGCGTCGACCAGATGTGGTTTTCCCAACTGAACTTGGGCCCGTCGAGTCTGTCGGCGTCTTCCTTCGTGGTGCCGCTGGGCTGGGGGCAGGGCCTTGGGACGGTAGAGATGTCGGCACACTTTTCGCGGCAGCGCGGGTCCAAGGGGAGAGGTTGGTCGGGGATGACCAGCCCTACGTCGGCCAGCGACCGGCCGGCCAGCGCGGCTATCAAGACGAAAGCAGTTGGGAGGGAGCGCATGGTTTTTATTGTTTTTTGAATTAGAATAGTGAAGGGCGATGTCCGTTGTGATGAGGTGTAATCAACGTCGTAAGAGAGTCACCGCAGAAGATGTTGTTCTGTTGCATCGACGCTGTCTAGTCTAGGAGTTGAGCGAGATATACGTGTGACTGCTTCAAGTAAAACGGCTCTCAGTCGAAGAGTTTGAGGTTTTTAGTAGTTCTATGTAAATAAATCGAGCATTTCCGTCCTTTGTTATCGAGCTTGAAGCGTCGGGCATACGCAAGCAGATTCATCTAGTGGAAAGTGGGGAGTTGTTGTTCTTCCAAATTACCTTTTGTGAATGTAATAAGTCTAAACAAATTTTAATGGCCTAAATTTAGCAGTACTAGTAAACGTGGAGAGTTGTGCGAAAATCGGGATATTCACGTGGCATTAAATGCCCTCCTATCAGGTAGATCCTAATTTAAGCCGTTGTGCTAAATTTCACGTTACAAGGGGCAATTAACAATTTTCCAATAACTCGTATTTTAATAAACGCATTTACAGATGGGTCTTTTCAACTTATTCTCAAAGAATAAACTTATGAAGCGTTAACGTCTCTCTGTCTAGCACGGGGAAAGAGGGGGGCTCTAGTTGGCGAATGTCATTGCTGTGGCAGTTGACTAGTTGACCAAGTAAAAAGGTTTCCAACATAGAAATACGCGTCTGTGTGTGTTGTAGAATAGATCATCAATCGTACAGCGGAGTTGCGCTTTGTGCGTGAAGAACCTGATTCCAACTTGCGCGTAACCGAGTCCATAGTATCAGAGCTGAAAAGACGAACGCCAACC
Organism: Colletotrichum tanaceti; assembly: GCA_005350895.1. Lineage (NCBI taxonomy): Eukaryota > Fungi > Ascomycota > Sordariomycetes > Glomerellales > Glomerellaceae > Colletotrichum > Colletotrichum tanaceti. Next base: position 192,882 of record PJEX01000037.1, read on the forward strand.
GCATTAGACAATAGACACTTCTTGCATAGGAGCGCGGCAGGCAATCATAGCAAGGAATGAGACATGTTTGCTGGGCACCGGGTTTAGGAGATGGCTAAGCAGTGTCCGACTACTCGTCCAGCGAGAGCCTCGTTCCGTAGAGCGCCATATGCGACCGGTCATTGACCCTGGTCTCAAGCCCACGGGTCAGGCAGCGACGGATGGTAAAGGCTTTACCCCCGGCTGGCCAACGTGGGCTGGAGACATGGGGATGACGGATCCAAGGATGCCGCAGGGAGACCAGCGACGTGGACCACCACCATGAAGCCAAAGCCGCGGCGCATGGCAGAGGCCACACGACTCGAGCACAGCCCCGGCGGCCTGTTTGACTGGGATAGAGCCGCTGAGTCTCATCCAGCCAGGAATCCCATTGTTCCTTGCAGATAGATGGATGCATAGGTGTACGTACAGGGAACATCCATGCGGTTGGTTCCTGATTGGGTTGTGATGAGAGAGAGATCGATCTTGGGGCCTTTCCGTCAGATGATTCACGTCCTGCGCAGGTAGAACATTAGGGTGCGAGTGTTTATCGACACGTCTCATTTTGCTAGCTAATGAATTGCAGGATACCGTAATTACGTAGCATATATCTAGAGGAGCCCTAAGGCTATCTGGAGACTAAGATGGAGCGCCCCTCTTGCCTGAGTGCGCGTAAACTCCTGGCCGACGGAACTGGTGATGTCGATCTGCTGCCGACGTCTTCTGACTCGTTTTGTTTGGGCATGCGACGACGGTGGCTCTTGCAGCATTCTTCAGGTGCCTTGTGAGTCGTGACACTGTCTCGTCCGGCTGGTTATCATAGCATTGCCACCTTGCTGTGAGACCAGGACATATTAATCCAAGGCCGGGGCAGGAAGCACGAGAACGTCTTTTTGGCGCTGGCCTGTAACATACATCGAAGCAGCAACAGCTCTCGCTATCAGTGTTATCAACGTTGGAGCCCCCCACTGTCGTCGTTAGCTGAGCCGTCGTCATCAATACAGCTTTTGCAGGTGTCGGCGTGTCGCCGTTCTCGCTCCTCACGAAGTAGCAATAACGTTGCTGGCCCACGAGATATAATAGGGCATAGCGCTCGGTTGCGGCATTACAGGCCCGTGAGCAACGGACGGCTTAGGGCTTATTATCTCAAGGTGACAGCCGCTCTAGTATTGCTTCTTTGCCAAAGACGATTGGGGTTCATTATGGCTGTTTCTTTATAGTAGTGATCTCGCTGTGCTTTAATTGAGGGGCGGTATCGAGGCATAACAGATCCCCAATCCATGTGTTGAGCTCTTATCCCGTCACGAGCACTGATGAATAGGAAGATGATAAATGTCATATTGTGCTTTTGTCTGATTCCATTCTTGTGCCCCTTTTTAGAAACCAAAATCACCATTCTCATAGACACTGCCCTTAGTCCTTACACTTGAGGTGGCCAAGACTGTGCTGGACCGAGCTAAACCAGTAAGCCACACATGGCCAGGATAGCATCGTCTGTCCCCTGCTCGACGTTGACGTCGCCGACGTACCCAAGTCTACCGTTGCCGACTGGTGCGAAGGCGATGGCGGCCTGCGTCAGATCCGCAACTTTCTCCGTGGGGAAGACGGGCGATTCGGTGACCGAAGTCTCGCTGGGGCCGTATAGGACCGCGGTCGGATGCACCCCCTTCAGAAACAAGGCCTTCTGGCTGTACTGGGCCGGAAGCCTCGCCGCGGCGCCGCCGGCTGTCTGCGGGTTGAGGGTGACGGTGGTCCGGTGGTAGTCGCCGCGGTCCCAATCCAACCCGGCCTTTGCGAAGAAGGGCCTGATGTTGTCCGGCTTGACAAAGCTGCTGAAATGGCCCATGGCGACGGCGGTGCCGCCCTGGCGGACGTAGGCGAGCACGGCGTCCCATACGTCGGGGGACTCCTCGGTAAGGGCCTGGTCCGTAAGGAGCACGGCGGCCGGGAGCGGGTCTTGTTGCAAGAGGCCGAGGGCGCCGGCCGGCTTTTTGGCCCGTTGCATGTTTGCCTTTTGGAGGATTCGACCAAATATGCCGGCGTAAGTGTCGTCAAGATAGGGCTCGTAGCTCAACGAGATGCACACGACGCGGGGCCTGGATTCGGTTGGGGCGCTCATGGTGGCAGTGTGAAGCGGATAACAATTATTACCTCTTGTGTTGTTCAGGCCTTCAATCAAGGGGATCAGATGAATCATGAGGGGAGGGGGTGATGAGAGTTCTTGGAGCTTGGAGCTTAGGATTTGGCCGGGGGCTCCCGGCTGTGGCTCGGAGAAAAGTCCCGGCGAGCGGTCACATGACACGGAGCTTGGCAGCTTGGCAAGGTGAGGCTGTGCCGCGAATTCAGCCACAACACCACGCACGAATAGTGCCACAGGGACACCCTTAATTACATACAACAGCACATACAATGTAAGCACACAACGAGGTGCAGTCCCCGGTCTTTAGTTAGTATTTAAGGATCACATGGTGTCTGCCCCACATCACTATCCCAAGGCTAACAATTTAAACAGCATAAACTGGGAGTTTAACAATTGATGTAAGCTCCAGCAAGAAACTAATAATGTTTTGAAACGTTGAAATGCAGATTTTATACTAGTATAGATGATGATCCAAGGCCAGGGAAAGTGGACCCATCATGCAAGGTACCTAGGTAGTTAGAGGTAATTACAAAACCTGCCCTGTTAATTGGCTGCCCTTATTGCTGCTTAATCAAGTATACTAATACTATACATAAATGACCGAAACTAGGACTATAATTTGTCCTGCCTATCCTGTGCTTTCCCATGTGGTCTGATGACATTTCACTCCCATGTTGTTCCATAACTAAGAAAGCACCTTTCACCTATATTCTTCTCTCTGCCATACTGTGCGCTCTAGCTTGTGACAAGGCGCGCCACGCCAGCGACGGCAGAGCCTCATGTTCGTTGGTCGGCGACAAGATCAGTCTCTGCTCAATATTTGTCTGTGGCCAGCCTGTCGTGTCGGGCCTGGCGAGATACAGGCACACCCTCGACACAACTGGCCCGGATCCGCCATAGCAGTGCCGTAGTGCCACCAACAAGTGGACTAGTCATTCAATATTATTACTTAGGACTCGTCTCGTTGCTGTGGTGGTGGCCCGTGTTGCTGCAGCGTCAGGTGGTTGTCGAAAAAGAAAAGAAAAACATGGCCCCGGGGGAGATGACGTTTGCGTCTGTTGCGTCATCCAATCTGGTCAAAACATGGATGAAAAATATATTAGTAGTAATTACAAGAGACATGGAGCGCCTGCTTAAAAAATCTAATATCAGCGGGTTGAGAAGGCCTCGCGGGCCGCGGCGGGGCTGCCTCATTGCAGGTGTTAATTACATGCTATGCTGTCAGACGCCTGGCTCGTCTCGTTGGTCCATTTCAAGTGGCGATGCAGCCGTGAAGCATGACGGCCAGAGACTCCTTTCGCTGGACTCAAAAGGTCTGGACCGAGCATTCGCAGACGCAGCGCTGCATTTTGGTAGCGCAGATTTACCCAACAGCAGATTGCCTACGATGACAGACTTATACTAATGAATAGAAATGTTGACGGTAATATTGAACGGATACACCACCCACGCAACCCCCCGACAGCTTTCCAGCACTAATTACCGAACAACCTGCCTGCGTCAGCAGCGCGGCGGAGAATTCGGGCTTGTTATTAACGATGCGACTTATTTTTAGTAGTTATATGCATCGCTTCATCCCGGGGCTTGATTCGCAGGTATTACCATGTACATCCAACGTCCACAGAAGTAAAGATAACCCCGCCGCGAGAGATGACGGAACGTTAGGAGCGTAAAGGAAGATTGAGAGCATCAAAGTCGGTTGGGTGTCATGGTCTCACCTTGTTCTGCTTCGTATTATAATTGCGTGTTGGGGGGGCACGTGAGGCAGCGAGCGGCTTTGGCCGAGAGACGGATCCTTGCCATTTTGTGGCAAGATTCGCTCTCATGATTCGCCCAAAGGTGCTTCTGGCTCTGTTTGCTCGCCCGGGGCTGTTCTCGTTGCTAAAGGTAGATGTTGACATGCAAAAAGGGGTTTTACGGATACGTTGGTCATAGTTGAGATGGCGATGGGCGGGAAGGGCTGGAAGGCAGTTCCATTTTGTCGTAATGAACGCAATCATGATATCCGTCGTAATGAACATTCAAACACACACACAACACTCGGTTGACGCACTGAGAGTCGGCAATTGGCGACCCCCTGTTGATTATTATCCGTACTTCCAAGTATAGAAAAAAGGTTGAAGCTAAGGGCAGGCCCCTGGGCCCTGTATGTTTGCCTATCTAAAATTACCTAATTACATCATGCAAGGAAACAACAAGTTGGCATAGCCAAAAAAGATTCAAGTATAAATCACTTTCACGCTGCTGTCCCCCCCCCTGCCGCTCTCTCTTGCGATGCCCACTTTGCTCCAAATTCTTACCTGGTTACATTTTCTAATCTGTTCACCATAAGCTTTTGCTCCCAACCATTCGCATAATGCTTCGCCCTATTATTGCTCTCCTCCTCCTTCTAGTTTCCTCTTGCCTGACAGCGCCCCAACCTTTGGAGGTAGAACGACGTAAGGTGGGTATCAGCCCAAGGTGGTTTTGGAAAGATAAATATGTGCCCCAAGAAGAGGCGTTCAGCTTGGAGGGCCTAGAAAGACTCGTCAACACGTCTAGATTTAACCCCACATATCTATTTGAGGTGCCTAAGATTGCAACGATTCCCTTCATCGAATGGGAAGGATCAAATGAGCGCCGCAAACTGAGATGGCGTATCTGGAGAGAGGAGAACAGTCCAATAGTCGAAGAAAAGTTCAAAAAGATTAGACCGGGGCCTCGAGAAGGACGTCAAATGGGAACGATGGCGGTCGTACTTGAGCTACAGATTGCTGGCAAAGAGAATCTTTGGGGCGTATTTACCGGAACAGTCGACTTTATGCCGGGGTTAACTCCAGTGTATTTCGACGTGGACGAAACGACGTGGACGAGGCGTTATGAGCGTATGGCGAATGCAAGTGGGAAGATGAGGGAGTGGAGGCCTAGGTATAGGTCCAACGTCTTCGAAGTATTCATGCCTACACACGATATAAACCCGGTCACAGCTAGATACTCTTTCGACGGAGTGTGGAGTAAGAGTTCTCGATACAATAGTCTTTGGATGATGTTACTAACTAGAGTCTAGACTATATACCACCCGCTCCACCCCAGACAGAAGGGGACGTGGGTCCAGATCTCGAACTCGGAGAGGGGGGAGGGCAAGAGGGGGGAGGGCAAGAGACTGGGGAACCGATTCAATTTTACTTCTCGTCGTCATCCGACGAGAGCTCGGATCTCGATGACGACCCCGGGTTGGAAAACCAAGATGGCAGGGATCTCGATGACGACACCAGGTTGGACAGGCAAGAGAGCATGGATCTCAGTTTAGGGCATACACAGGACGAGGACTTGTATTCAGTGTCGGATTCCGATCTAGAGAGTGAAGAGGAAGAGAACGTGGGTTCAGAGACAGATTTTGATCCCGATCGAGGGCGTGAAGGAGGAGAGAACGTGGTTTCAGGGACGGGGTGGAATCCCGATCGAGAGCATGAAGACTCAGACGAAGAGTATAGGAATACAGACTCGGCAGACTCGGATGACTCGGAGGTAGAACCAAGGAGATAGTTGAAGTAATAGAAAGGTACGATAGAACAGTATAGTTCAGGATAACCCAAGCAGCGTACGTAGACGGGTCATATACTGCCAAGGTTAATAGAGTTAGATAATTCGTCACAAGGAAAAGAATACTCGGAGAAATCCTCTTGTTCAAATGCTTTGGCATAAGTGAAAAGAACTATCGGTTTGCAGCCTTCTCGCTGTTGGAAGAAAGCCAACCCGTAAACACAGAGAGCGCACGTATGTACTCCCGTACAGGTCATAGGGCCGAATCCATCGTAACAGTTGCGCCACTTGTGAATGCTTGCTGAAATGCAACTGTAGGATAATTAGGCCAAGTCATCATCAAGAGTCAGCAGCCAGAAGAACCAATCTACGCACGCGAATCCATTGTCAAGTGTCTGCCAATTGCGCATCTTCAGGCTGCATTGCTTCGTGACAACATCCGTTGGGTGATGAAGCAAGTGGAGGATCGCGAGCTGCCGCGCGACTTTGAGTTTGTAATTAGCCGATGCGGTTTCCGTGGGTCGACTCTACTATGGAAATAGGTCCGGCGAAAAGAAAAGGTTGCTACTAGGTATATTTTCTACAGACTCGTACTGTCAGGATATCATTCAGCAGCGTGCGCTAGGACAGAACTCGTAACAACAAGCAAATAGACTCACAGTCTATATTTTGACGAGTCAATGATTGCAGATAACTGTCTTGATTGCCAATATCTCGGTAATCAAAACTCTATCAGGGGGCAAAAGTAAAACCACTGTGTTGGGTAGATGTACCTATGCTTCTTTACTTGTCTTAGCAAGGACTACTATATTGACATAAATCTTGCTACGGTGATAGTAATAAGAGTCACTCCACCACAGTTCTACACGCCACTTAACAGGGAGCTCTAAGAAACTTTCCTCTCCACGCGCGCCGGCGTTGCCATATGCCAACGGCCAACAGAAACACCAACTGACGACGACGTGCGGCCTCTCTCTGCCTCGCGAACCAAAGCTACATCTTCAACAACCACTGGAAATCGCGTTCTTCTATTCATTGTCTATTTACACCAACTATTTTACTGCCTCACAGGGTACGTCAAGGTAAACATCCCAATTGTAGTATAAGGTATACTATAGAGATAGGGAGAGCTAGAGTAAGCTTACCTTTTTAGTAGGTGATATAACCTCCTTTAGATAAAGCTACAGGACAGAGAGCTGTTTATCTTACCTAGAAGAACGATACTAACCCTATGAAGATAACATAAAGTATTCTATATACGCTAATATCACTATTTAGAATATAAGTATAGTAATTAAGTAGATGTTAAGCTAGAGGATTTCCTATCTTAACTAGCCCCCTTACTTATCTAATCTAAACCTTATTAAGTATATCTAGTAAATAATAACGGGTAGCTTAAGAAGGCTATGCCTAGAAGGATTTAAATTGGGAGAACTAAGCCAGATAGTAGAAAGTTCAAGGAGTATTTAACTGCTGCGTAGGAAGCTGTTCTATAGGAAAATACATAGGCTCTTATTAACTTGTTGCCTTAGCGCCTTAATGCTGTTACTTAGGCATAGGATCAATATACACAATAGTAATCAGCAAGATTATTGGTTCAGTTTAACCATTGTGTTTCAATGTTTCTATAAACAAGACCAAAGAATTACAGTTTTGTGGCTGGTGAACGCGGGTTCCTCGTGTATTGATTGTACTCAGTCTCAGTCACTACTATTGATTTAGAATTCTTTCCAAAAGATGTAGAGTCGTTGATTCAAAGTTGGACCTACATTTCACAACAACCAGACTATGCTGGCAGGTCTCGCAGAAGGCCCGATCCAGGCCGGCGGGAAAGAAAGTAAAAACCTCAGCAGTATTACCCCATCCGCCGGGACTGCTGCTATCACCCTTGACGTATCGTCTGGTAGATTGCCAAGTACCTCCAGTGGTGGGGATGGTTGTGTCCAACCGGACCATGGCATATTGGTCTTTGCTGACTTGAACTTGCACAAGAGGGTTTCCATTCTGGTTTGCGACTCGCCAGCGCCAGACAAGAGGTCTCTCTCCTGTTGCTTTATCCTCGTAATTCCATTCTGCTTCTTCGATTTTGTTAGGAGAATTTTGAAAACTCCAGATGGCAATATCGAGTGGCACAAAATCGTACCTCGAAGCCGCTTGGTCGATTGTTTCATCGTCCCTGACTGCACCCTCGGTGTCGATTAAACCCGTAGGGTCGATTAAGTGCTCAGGGTCGCTTGAAGGCCCAGGGTTGAATGTATTCTTCAGCCTAGACCACCAGGTGTCCATTGGCATGCATTGAACCAAGACAGCTGCGTACATTGGCAGGAGAAAAAAGTAGTAAAAAAGATTCATGATGATGGTTTTGAAAAAAAGGAAAAAAGAGGAGACTGGAACTTGTTGGAACTGGTAAAGAGCCGAAGACACTTGAGCCTGCTGGAGTGTGGGGTGAGTTCTTATAATAAACAACGAGGTTGATTGTTTCCAAGATTGAGGGGGGAGAACAATGAGTAAAACATTGTTATTAATTATAGGATATTTAAACATTAGACTAATGTAGAGCAACAATGGAGCTCTAAGCTATGTTCCTAATCACCCACATGGCGACTTTTCTATCATTAAGCCTTGGCTTCATCAAATGAATGGCAGGAAAGTAATTTCCTATTCGAAATTCTTGTGTTTTGCCAATTTTACTATGCGTGTTAGCTGCGGGCTTCCATGCAGATTTAGCTTTGGCCACTATGTTCCATCGTACTAAATGTTACTTCAAAGCTGCTGTCTAGGTTGAAGCCTGCAGCTGTTCTCAAGTAGCGGCGTACTTGTTCAGGACCTAATTACCATGTGGTCCATAGAAATGCTGTTGGAAACAAGTCAAGAGTCTGTCCATAGTATCTGTCTGTCTGGAGGACCCATCCAATGTAGGACTCGAAATGAACATCCAAACACTGCAGTCTCTCTTTGTGCACAACGGCACGCAGCTCGCTCCAAAATTGGGGGGGGGGTAAATTATGTTGGGCCACATGTTGTTCAACAGGGATGATAGCACAGGAGGCGAGATGGGATGCTCCCAGTTACACACACACAGACGAGAAATAACAATTGGCACCAATCAATGCACACGTGATATGATCCTTTCCACAACACCTTTTGCGAATCACCAAACAGTAGGATTCCAATTTCCCGGTAAGGAAATTGGCCAGAGACTCGAGTGCCCAAGGACAGGGTAATAGACTCATAGCAAACGTCGTTATCGCACGTGGCGCCGCTACCCACCTCCTAATTACCAGCTCCTGGTCCAGCCATAGCATTGCGGTAATCCTTACGGTGATTAGTTGGCGCGTCCCGTCAAGGCCTGATACATAGATATTAGGTCAAGGTCAACAAGGGCCAAGGTAGGAGTAAGTGTACACGTAAAGATAATATCACTGACGCAGTACAAGTACCCTGGCCAGAAGCCGTCTGGACAGCTCTTGTTGTCATTGATTAGTGGCTCTCGTCGGCGGCGCCGGATGAGTTCCGGGGACGCCGACGCAGTAATAATTGATGATAACAAATGACCAGGTATTTGCCCACAGGGGAGGAGGCACCACGTGACGGCGCAACAGCTGGGTTCCAGCGGTATTTATAATAAAAGTCGCGACGAGAGTGAAGTCAACGTGTCGGACTTGGCCACGATCCCTTCGCAGGAGTTCCGAGGGAGTCATCTTGGACGCCAAAGTAGAAGTTGATAGCCTGCCGCGTAGTCACGTCCAGCGCCGGCTGTGCCTGATCACGCGTGCTTCCAAGATCCAAGACGGTAGTTAGCTGACGAGTCCGGATTATTACGTTCCGTGATGTTGATACATCATCGTCGCAGTCTCATACGACCAGCCTCACATAATACAGCACTATCCAACCACACACCAGGATAACGCCCTTGGAGTAATTATGGCCAAGTTTGTACTTTTTGTGCCGTGCTTTACCTATTAAGCAGTATTGTGATCTCTCGGTGGCGTTTCGCTGTCGACATTGTTTACCAATGTAGCCGCAGTGACAACATCAACACTATTATCTTGGTTAGGGAAACTTGATTCACAAGTCGCAACAACAACAAAGCTAAAAGGTGCCTGGAAGCAGTCTTTGCAGCAGACAGTGATGGAGTGTGAAGTTGCACTTGTCTTTATTCACAGGGTACCCGCGAACAGCAACCTTACGTCAACGAGACCAGGGCCCCCCTCCTCCAGGGACCATGCCCAGGATGGCTTCGCAATCAGCGTCGCTAAGCATTCCGTAGTCGCCCAAGGAAGAAGAGGCGTACTCTGGGAAGCTGGTTCCCCCCCAAGTACGACCTGGCATCGTCGAAGCTGAGTGGTTCGTTGGCCTTTGTGATGATTTTGATGTTCGGGTTGGAGAACGAGCCAGATCGGGAGTTGCCATGGGCAATGACAACAACGGTGGTCATGCTGACGGTTGAGTATTTAGTTGAAGGTAGTGAAGGTTTCGGGAATGGAAGTGGATGATTCGTTCGGAGGAGAGGTGGGCTCTAATGTTTGTTAGACTGTGAGGAGGCTGGAGAGAGATAAACCACAACGAGCTATGGCGGGATTACCTGGGGGTTTTAGTCATCATTCTGCTGCGCTAAAAACCCCCTCCTCACAGAGGGGGCGAAAAAATAGGGTTTCTACTAGGAAAATAGGGTTTCTACCCTATCTACTTCCTATCCTACTTTTTGTTAGATTCTCACTAAAAATAAGTAATTATTATAATAAAAGTATAACAGTTATTAACCTATAACCCTTATCTATAACTATTAATTACTATGAATTACTATCTTAATATACCTAGCTAATGTAATAAGAATATAACCCTAGCTAAAAAGGCTGCTAAAATAATCTTTACTGCCTAATAACAGGCCTAACAGCCTACCTATAACAGTAAGAAGTTAGCCTCTATACTATTTATTTAGTAGGCTGTAGAGCAGTATAGTATCTCTTATATAGTAGTTAAGAAGCACCTTAACTAGCTCTAAGATAGCTATAATATCTAGGCTAGCCTAGAGGAGCTAGGCTAGCCTAAGGCTCTTATAGCTACTAAAGACAATACCTTAGGGGTATATATAATCTAGCTTACTAAGTCTAGCTTCCTACCTATACTACTCTAAGTTAAAGAGATAGCTAACTATCTCTATAGTCTCTAGGGTTAGGGCTCTATCTTAGAGTACTTTATCTAGTACTAGCTTACTAATTACCTAGAGCTCTAGAAAAAGGGTATTATTAAGCTAGTTAAGATATACTAGAGAGGAGTAGAGCTAAACCTAGCCCTAATTAAGGACTTTTTTACCTAATACTAAGCTGTTATCTAGGAGTATAACCTTAGCCTATCTAAGATCTAGAACACTAATAAGTCTAGCTACTATATAGGTTACTTAGGTAGCTAGGGTTAAGTTATCCTTCTTAAGCAGTAGCTAAAATATAACTCCCTACCTAAGGTTATAGATCTAGCTAATTAAGAGTTATATATACTTATAGGCTATAGTAGTATATCTAGTAATAGTATTAATACCTATATAATATTTAAGATATAGCTAATTACTACTTAGGCTAATTACTAAGTTACTAAAGGTATCTACTTTACTTATTTACTAACTAAGTTTTCTAACTAAGAAATTATAATAGACTATATATAGCACTTTAATACTAAGTCCTTTATAAAGTTATTAAAGTATATTTATATAGGCTACTCTCTTAGAGACTATTTTAGCGTTAATATATATAGTTAGGAGTTATATATAGTAGTACTTAGTATTTACCTATAGTACTATTATTACTAGAGGACTCTTAAGAAGTATAAGCGCCTATATTATCTACTCCTCCTTAATAGCTTTACTAAGTATATTAGTATTAAGCTTATAGAATACTATATTAAGTTTAATATTATCTTAGGTTTTTTTCTACCTTATATAACCTATTTTCTCTAGCTAATAGATATTAGAGTCTTCTAGCTATTTAAGGCAGCCTATTAAAAGGTACTTTAGTAGTATATATAGGATAGTAATCTTACTTTTATATAAGGTGACTTTATTATAAGCCTTAGTTAGATATTTACCTCTACTTTTATAGCTATAAATATTATAAGGGGATTTAAGAAGTTAGGTATTTAGCTTATATATAATAATATTATACTTAAGTAGTTAGTTATATATATATAGTTTAAAGGTAAGGATATTCCCTCTTACCTCCTCTATTTTCTACTAGATAAGGACTACTTTAATAAGGTAACGCTAGTAGTTAACTATATAAAGTATAAATATATAGATATATAAAGCTTACCTATAAAGTATACCTTTAAGGTAATTAGGGATATTATTTCTAAGGGATCTCTTACCTATAAGTACTAGGTATAGTATCTTAAGGACTATAACGCTAGGCTAGAGGTATAGTAGCGTAAGAGCTAGTAATAACAAGCTATTAAGCTTAGTTACTCCTTTATAACTAGTATTACTATTATAGATATAAAGGAAGTATATAAGAAGTAGGTAACTAAGGCTAGTAAAGTAGAAACATATTAGTAGTAAGTATTAATTGAAAAGATAGCTTACTAGTAGGAAAAGGAGGTTTATTAGAGGTATAGTACCTTAAAGTATTAGCTAGTAGATAGATATATAAAGAGACTATCTTTTAAATAGTAGCTAGACTATACTAAAGAAGTTTATAACTATGTACTATTTAATACCTTAAATCCCCTCTAGTATAATAAAAAGAAGGATAACTTTACTATTAACCTTAACCTAATACCTCTACCTAACTATATCCTTAATTAATTTAAGTATATAGCTAGGCCCCTCAGTTAGTGTAATATTAACTAAGTATTTATTAATATAGTAGTAGATATAGCTAGTATATACTTTTGTAAGAGGTTTAGCTAAAGGCCTTAACTAGGGAGGAATCAATAATAGGTATAATAAAGGTGTAAGATTTTAGCTTAACTATTCCTATAGGCTAGCCTATAGAAAGGGTTTTATCTAGAAGTGTAGGGTATAGTCTAGAGTATCTAGGCTATCTAGTCTATCGCTAAAGGTTCGCTAGAGGTCCCTTAATATCCTTACAATTATCCCCCTCTCTAAAGGACTTAGTCCCTAAGTCTATAATCTTATAAATAGTTAATTTATTACTAAATAGCAGTTTAATATTATAGCAAAAACTATTACTAAATACTTATTAGAACGTCGTTAAGGGTATTAGTCTTAGGGGTTGCTTCTACTTCCTACGCTCTTGCTAGTGTATTATTCTAGGGAGTTGTAGAGCGTATAGTAAGCTCTTACTAATCTAATAGGGGGCTCTGCTTTATAATTAATCTCTTACTAATCTGTTAGGGGTCTTTCTAATCTCTTACTAATAGTTAGGGAGTATTGCTAATTACCTAGTAAGTTATAGCTAACTTAGAGTTTTACTATTGTTAATACTATCTTTAGATTTATTCTTTAGATATATTTCTATCCTTATAATAAGGCTTAGTCCTTATCCTAGAGCTTAAAGCTAAGGCTAATAACTTAAGAGATGTTTAATAGACTAATTTAGGGTAGCTAAACTTTCTATAGCGTTTATACTGCTTTAAGCTCTAATAATTATCCTTAACGTAGCCTTACTTACTATATCTCCTATAGGTAGGGATTATCCTAACCTTCTTAGCCTCTAACTGCTCTATAATAGGTTAGCAGTTACTAGGATTATCCTTCTTATAACTAGGACTATTATATTCCTTTATAGTACCTATAGGGGTATTATAACCCTTATAGTTCTAATCTACCTAGACTTCCTATAGTTGTTTAGCAGCTAAGGTAATATCCCTTAGTTACTAGGTATTGTATTTTTATTAAACTAAGGCTCTCTAGAGCCTAAGCTAGAGGTAGTAAAAAAAGGAGAAGGCTAGAGGGTAGCTTTCCTTAAAGTTAGTTATACAAAGAGCTTAATATATTACTAACTATTTAGTAAAAAAGCAAAGGGGGTTAAGGTCCTTCTGTTAAGCCTTATAAAGCTAGCTGTATAGTTGCTTTTCTTAGAGCTTAGGATTAACGTAAGATTACTTATGTCTAAAGCATTAAGGTTACCTTAGTAAGGGCTTATTAGATATAGTGTTTTTTACTAGCTATTAGCTAAAGGTTATTACTAGCCTTAATAGCAGAAAGCTAGTCTAATACCTGCTCTAGTATGCTGTTTTCCTTAAGGACACTATAGGTATAACTTATAAGCTAGAGGGCGCTTATATTACTTCTCTTAGGCAGTTACTAGTTAATTAGTAAGCAGCTAGAGAAGCATTATATTCTAACTCTAAATAACCTATATTAGCTTAATTATAGAGGGATTAGATAGGGTTAGGTTAGATAAAGTTAATAATAATATAGTACTTTCTAATACGTTATTTTTAGTACTAGTAAGCTTATTAGCAGCAGAAGCTCTAGCAGCAATCTTTTGTAGAGGTATTGTTAATTAATTCTAGTCTAGTCCTCCTAGGGAGTAGAAGCTAAAAAATTATAAGAGGTTTAGCTAAAGGCCTTAACTAGGGAGGAATTAATGATAGGTATAATAAAGGTATAAGATTTTAGCTTGACTATTCCTATAGGCTAGCCCATAGAAAGGGTTTTATCTAGAAGTGTGGGGTATGGTCTGGAGTATCTAGGCTATCTAGTCTATCGCTGAAGGTTCGCTAGAGGTCCCTTAATATCCTTACAACTTTAACCTAGAGATCTTTCCTAATATAGATAACCCTATTAAAGAGGATATTAATAATATAGAAAGTAGTAATAAGTCTATTAACTATATTAAGGATAATAATAATAATCTAGAGGAGTTATTATTACCTCTACTTACTATACTACCTATAATACTAACACTATAACCTATAGTATTATAGGGGTAGTATAAGTTATAATACTATATAATTAAAGATAGGATAAATACCTAGTAAAGCAGGGGTAAAATAGAGGGCAACCCTCTTATACCCCTATCTATATAGGTAAAAAGAAAGTAGTAATATATAGAGGATAACAGTAAGAGTAATACCTATATTATTATATTAAAATAAATTTATATACTTTACATAAATAGAGAAATTCTTATATTATTAGATAGGCTAGATCTAGGGCTATCTATTAATATTACTCTTTTTATTATATAATATTATAGTAATAATACATTATTAATATAAAAAGTAGGGTATAGTATAGTTAACACATAAGATAAGGTTATTTATAAGGGGGGGGGGTAGAAACCCTATTTTCCTAGTAGAAACCTTATTTTTTCGCCCCCTCTGTAAGGAGGGGGTTTTTAGCGCAGCAGAATGATGACTAAAACCCCCAGGTAATATGATTATGTTTCGAACCTAGTAAGCCAATGACCCAGCCTGTCGCTGTAGTAATTTTTGTGACTCCCAACTCCGAAAGACTTTACTACTTCTAATAAAAGAAGAACAGATCCGGATCAACCAACAGAAGAGGGATACACGGCTCAGCTGGACAGGGAACCTTGCCTTTTAGAACAAAAACAGCAGAGGTGTCTTGCTGACAGCCAGCCACTCGCATCTCAGCCAACAGGGGTTATTGTAGTGGTCCCCCATGTGTTAGCCAGGCACTTAAGTGGGTTGCAATGTCTTCTGGTATAGGGTTGTGTTTCTATCACAAATCACCGAAGCCTCCTTAAGATGTATTCCACCTACTCTAGGAAAACTGTCTAGTTGGGAAGACACCACGGGCTGTATTAGTGTGTAATGCCTCTAGTTGCGTGATATCTCAGAAGTATTATCTCCTGTGGCTGGCTGAGCAAGAGCGAGCTGTCTTGTCAAACGACCCAGCAGGTTGCTATCAGCACAGATACTGCACTGAAGTAAACCCGGTGGCAACGTGCATCATTCAGATCGACGACTAGGCAGTCTGTATTCCCCAGCGCCCTCGTCGAAGTAATAACAGAGTCGCTCAAGGAACTCCACACTCCTTGTCGGTTGCTTACCTCTAATTACCGTTGAAGACAGACCCAGGCATTACTGTAGATCATTCATCAACAACACTCTAAACAGAATTCAACAGCC
Organism: Colletotrichum tanaceti; assembly: GCA_005350895.1. Classification (NCBI taxonomy): domain Eukaryota; kingdom Fungi; phylum Ascomycota; class Sordariomycetes; order Glomerellales; family Glomerellaceae; genus Colletotrichum; species Colletotrichum tanaceti. The sequence goes on from PJEX01000037.1 coordinate 208,618, forward strand.
GTCTTCTACACCTTACACATGCACATCATACATATGGTCGTTGCCCTATAAATGCCTCGCGGTTCAGCCTATCGTGGCAAAGGTATTTCTCCCTCACATCGCTACTAGATTGCGCGTCAGCCGCGGAGGAGGAGGACGAATCAATCGCAAGGCATAATTACCTACACGCCAAGTGTATGGTGCAGCCACAGACTCACAGTCTCCGCCAGGCTCAGCACGCATAGTGCTTCGCTTCCGTACGTCATCTAGAACGTTGGATTGATGTGATGGCATATGGAGTTAGTACATAAAATCTTACTTACCAACAAGCTCACCGATAGCCACGTACATTAGAAAGGGTGCTGAGACGTATCTGCAAGTATTGAACACAAGAACAAGTGCAGTATTCAAGCAACCTCAAGAACACTTTGTAAATCCAACCCAAGATGTGTACACTCCATCCACTGCTTTCATGCATTCAATATCAGAGACCGCCACGTCGGCCGCGTTTGGTGCTGTGGTAGGATACGTTGGCGCCGAAGCGGCAACGCCTCTCGAGTTTGACCGCCTTCTGTGGCTGCAAAGACTTTTCCTTGGCCCAACATATGCTTAGTCTCTGCGCTGAATTTCCTCCTATCGATAGCCGGACCGACCTATAAAGCGGCGCTGAAAACATCAGATGTTATATCCGCCTACAGACTATTCTAGGGTCCTTGTTGCAGGCACATGCTTGACGCAGCTTTCTATCCCCAGCTTGATTCCTAGGTGTACTCTATGCATTATTATGAGAAGAACACCCTCCTTCACAGAGCTAGTCTAATGTAGCCTTTGGCTAAGCGTTTTACGCTGCATAGCCTTGTTGTCTCTAGTTCCTCTCTTATCCAAGGGTAGGATGGCAGTTGGAGTCGCTAAGAAGGGTGGAATTCATGTTAGCCCTCCTGTAAGGGCGCAGGTTGCTATTAGTCACGTAGTACTGTTGGGACTAATTTTAAAAGATGAGAGCTTGGATATTAGACTGCGTGTCACTGAGAGTGTCGAGTCTTTGACTGTTGCTGTCTTGCTGGGAATGTGTATGATGTATCTCTGAGCTTAGCGCCTGCGAAGGAGACGAATCTTGTAAGCTGATTGTCTGCATGTGATACTGGAAGCTTACATAAATAGCTAACTAAACTGCTAACGGATAAGTTTTAATCTAAGAAGGCTTTACAGCAAGATCGATAAAGATAGTAGTTCGCTGTCTGCCTTAATTGTCTTTCTAATTTAGCAATAGTACTTCTCTGAGAGCTTGTTAGCCTACAGTACGAAGGGCTAAACACCCTCTCATAGTCTGCGTTTATGAGGAAATAGTACCTTTATAGCTAGATTCAATACTGTGAACAGTCCGCATACAGTTGCCTTGGAGCAACATGGGTTGGCCGTAGTTACTGTAGCCTTTGGAATGGTCCTGGTTTGCATCCTTCAAAATATCCCATAGGTTTTTTTTCTTTCTTTTTTTGGACTGGCCGACAACCCTGTTTATAACCTCTCGATTGTTGACGATTTTTAGCTTATAGACGTCAAGCAGCCGGCTGATTTTGCGCGCAATCAGGGTCTTGCTATTACCCAGGATCTATACAATAGAATCACGTGGATGTATTCAAGGTCTAAAATCATGGAAAATCATGGAACTGGCCTTTGGGATTAAGCAGGATGCAAGAGCCCGTCGGAGGATCGCCCGGGACTGAGGGTTTAGGCCGTTAATATCGACATCTTTGGGCAAGACGTCGTGCTGGATGACTGTGTCGATTTTACGGGACGACCCAACACCAACGATCTACATTGTATTTGAAAAAGCGTACGGAAGTTTCCTATGAAAATGAGTATCTAGATGCTTAATTACTACTCTGTTCTTGATACCCTGGCGCTTGATTTCCGAGTCTAGGACTAGAAACTTTCATCGCAACCATATAAATAAGAAGAGAATTTCATTTACTTTCCTACTTGATTTAAAGGAGGATTCTTTGCAGGGGCGCTACCACATGCTCATTAAGCAGGTGTATCGAAAGCTTCGTGATAGATTCGACATTAAGAGGACGGCCAGGCCCTAGACTCTAATCTTTTAAAGCCCAAGAGATGTCTATCTACTTGGGCGATAGAGACGAATAGGTAGAACCAATAGCAAATAAGCTTCTTGCCTATTCTGTTCAACGAATACTATTCTTGCCGGTGTTTCTTGAGTCCAAGTTTGCTGGGATGCTAGTATAGCGCTACCTAGGTTGTGACTGTAATGACAACAGGGTCTGCCCTCTCTCCTAACGAGTCTATGGATGATTCTACCATGCGGGATAAGAGGAGGTTTGATGATAGAAACGGCGCAAATGGTGGGAGAAGATGTGTTGCTCTCGCTCACGTGGCTGAAGCAAAATCGTGTATGTTCATGAGTCATGGTGATCAACCATCGCTGTGTAGTGAAGCCAAAGAGGCTGGAACGAAGCATGTGTGAAGAGCGAGGAAGGAGACGAGATCTAAGATCAGGTTTACTCGTTCGTTGGAGTAGCACACGTGACAGAACAAACTCTCGTCTATTCACTGTAGGTTTCTAAAAGGTGCCACCCGGGATTGTCCCGGGTAATTATCATGTAGTATTGTAAATACGCCGAGCACTATATTAAAGTTTCCCACGTCAAGATATATCCGGAGGAGAATCTTCAAATGTGTCCGTAGCCGTGTACTCGAGTCGCCCCAGGGTAGTTCTAACAGTCCTTCTTCCCCACAGAGGCTTCTTCTGCCAAAATGGGCACTCTGTATCCGTCATGTGTGACTTGGTACATCTTGTTGTCCAAAGTGCCGTGGAGCACAAGCAGGGAGCTTGGAGTGCAGAAACCCCCGACTGCGTCTTGCCTCTACAGGTTAGACGTAATATACAATAAATCAAAGTTTCAGGCCAGAGTCAAGGTTATCATTCAATAATTAATGCCCAGGAGATTTAGTGTAGGTCTGGACAGACCACAGCCTGCGAGAACGTATAATGTATTTCCTTTTTGGCAAAACAAGTCACCGGGTGATTTCCTTCCGAAACATGCTAGACACCACCAAGACCACAACCGCCATCGTACTCATCAGAATCCCTCCCTGTAATTAGTAACGGGCTTGGTATACGGATTTCTTGCACACGTGCTTTGCAAGATGAGTCCCATACAGAAACTCGCCAAGATACGACAACAATGGGACGAGCGAGCGGGCGCTGAAGCGTTGCTCCCAGACAAAGAAGCAGACGAAGAAGCGGACGAGAACGGGCGTCGGCACAAGCCGAATTCGGAGACGAACCGTGGCTGGCGGGAGGCGTGTCGCGCGGCTCTGCTCACGCGCCGGTCACTGGTGGACGTCGTGCTCCTGGCCACGGTGTTGTGGCTGGTTCTGGCAAGGGAGCCGTCATCGACGAGAACGTGTCCGAGGGAGGTCGTCGGCGACGTCACGGGCGTCTTTCCCCAGTGTAAGCCGTCACTCTTCATGCTGCTTGATGCTTCTGTTGCAAGCCTCGAAACTACTACTTACTTCTCTTCCAACTCGGCAACTGTTCTTAGTCTCGCAAAGAATCGTCACCTTCAAGCACGACCCCGACTTCGTCCCCGAAGACGGACGCAAGTTCTTCACCAACGAAACCAAGCAGAAGTGGCTGGACATAGTACCCCGTTCGTCTCTTGAGAGTACCCGCTGGACAATGATGCCATGGCTAACCGGAATTCATTACTTCTCCCAAAGAGGGTCTCGGTTGGATCAAGCTCGACCACCCGCAACAGTATCAGGATCTCCCCGAGCCCATCAAGGACTTTGGCGGACCTGACCAGCCTGTCTTTACAACATCCGTCACGCACCAACTGCATTGTCTTGTACGTTTGGAAGCGCTCTTTCATAGAGTTGGTCTCCCACGGCTAACGAAGCTGTTTTTCCAGTACGGAATCGCCGAGGCATACTCGGGCTTGAAGGCGGATCCATCAGGGCACGGCGAGCGGATGCCGTGGCACGTCAACCACTGCTTCGACTACCTCCGACAGAGCATCATGTGCGCCGGCGACCTGGCCGTCGAGGGCCAGGAGAAGACGTTTCCCGACGGTATCGTGGGAAGCGACGGGTGGGACGGGAAGCATCTGTGTAGAGACTATGGCGAGATCTACGAGTACTTGGAGGAACACAGGGCGACCGAAGACCATTGGATTTGATGGATTGGGACTTTGTTAAGAGTGTCGTATAGAACTGAATCACACACTATGGGTTGGTAATTGCGCCCGTTTCTCTCAAGGCAAGTCACAAAGATGACACGAGATGATGGCCCAGAAGCTGTGGTTTCGAAAGGCTTTCGTTACTTGTTACATGTTGATATTGGGACCGTGTAGTGAGGCATCTCTCCTCAGTTTAGCTTCTCATCAAAGGAAACAGTTCTTGACAGACTCGAAACGGACGCGGTCAATAACTCAAAAGCCTATGGAAACTCGTCGCCGTCATGGATCACGTCGTCGGACCGGGGACGCCACGGACCCAGCTCGCCGCTCTTCAACCGGACATCCTGCTGCCGACGATACCAGTCCCGTATGGCGCCAAAGTCGCGGCACATGTGGCCCGTCTTGAAGTTTGCAATGATGCTGGGCTCGCGCTCCCTCTCGCGGATCCAGGCTCTCGAGTCGACCCAGACCCAGGGCAGGACGTCGAGGGACGGCGTGCACGTGAGCTGGAGCCGGAGCGAGTCCAAGCAATGGCCTGACGATGGATGAGTTTCCAGAGACTGGTGCAGGTGTGATTTGAGTTACTACAGTTTACGTACCGACATGCGTCTTGATGACCTGGTCGTCGTCCTGAAACTCCCACACGTCCGGCGTCGACTTGTAATAGTCGATGTTGAAGTACAGCGCCTTTCGCAGGAGGTTCTGTGCGGGCGGCATGAAGAGAATTAGCGTCTTTTGGGCTGCTCACGCGTTGAAAGATGTTCCGGCGGCTTACAAGACAGTGCAGGTCGTGAAAGGCCTTGATCTCGCCAAAGTAGTTGGGTCCGTGGTCCTCGGGCACGCGGACGGCGTCCGGGGGCATCTCGGCATCCGCCCATTGCTGCGGTGTAAAGGTGGCGTTTTCCCCTAGGCTCTGCGTCAGAAAATCATGACCGTTGGGTCGACCACTGGGTTGTTTTGAGTATTTCATAGCCTACACGTGAACCCGAGATCGTCCCAGGCGGCATCGACTGCCGGGCTCGGGTCCATCCGGTAGATTGTGGGCTTCATGAAGGCGTTGTCAAACTCCTCTTGGTGGTACGAGATGTCCATGTCGGCAGCAATGGGCGCTGCATTGCAGATGGTAAGCCTGAGTGAGCCGGACAATCCGAGAGGGGGGGATTCTCTTGCTTACATCGCATCGACGTGTGATAGAAACATATCCGGTCGAGATTGTGCGGCCAGAAGAAGCCGACAAGAAACGAAACAACGGGAACCCCGTAGAGCAGCACGTGTCTGAAGGGAACAAGACGAACTCGATCCGCGGAGCCTGAAGGAGCCGGGCCTGGGCTGGTCTTTTGGTGAAAACTACGCCCGGCGTGCCCGTTGTCATTGTCGAACGGTTCCCGCTCTTGCAGAGGCGCATACTTCAACTTGTTGGAAGGATGGAACAGTCGGGTGACCAGCGATGCCACCCTCTCGGCCATTGTTGCTGATGTTGCTGATGTTGCTGATGTTGCTCTCGTCTCCATGTTACGAACTTGCGAGAAGTTTTCGTGCACATCGACCGGCAATGCATTTCTTGCCACCCTTTAAGTCCGGGGCACATGTCAAAACCTGCAACATCATAACAACATGTCGGAGCCCACAGAGTTCCAAGGCGGTCTGGCAGCTTTCAAATGTCAGTGGACCATGGACCACGGACCACGGTATTAGAGTTTGACTCGGTCTATTTGATAGAGTTTGAGCTAAACGGACAACGGCCCTGTTCATGTAGCATAGTGTCCGTATGGTGATGTAGGATTTCCAAGTCGGACCCTCCGAGATGACGTCTCGTCTCGGCAGTTTCGAATGTTACATCCTGCCAACCTCCCTGACTAATACCAGGCCGCGTTTCTAAACTCTACAGGTTGGATTTGATTCTGTCTTCCTTGAGAAAAACGACCTGATGGAGACTAGAGACTAGAGCCTATAGACTAAGACTATAGACTATAGACCAAGACCAAGACCAAGACCAAGACCAAGACCAAGACTCCCTCAATGACCCCCCGCGTGCGCGTGGACATGCGGCTTCACCTTCAACGGGCACGTCATCGGCTCGTCCGACTCGATCTTGTTCCTCGGACAGTCGCCCGTCGTGTTCCTCGACGACGCCCAGGCCCAGACGTCGTCCCAGTTCTTGCACTTGTACTGCTGGGGCAGCGTCAGCATGTAGAGCGACTCCTGTTCGTTCCACATGTATCGCAGGGGCGTCGTGTCCGCCTGGCAGACGATGGACTCCCGGAGGGCCTCGACGCAGTGATCTGTTGCGGATCTCTGGTTAACATTTCTTGTCTGTCCCCCCCGATGAAACTGGTAGTTATGATATTCCTTACCCAGGTGCAACTCCCACCAGCTGCGTTCCTCGCCCTTGTCCCATTTGAACGCGGTCGGATGCCAGACTTGCTCTCGGAGGCTCATCTACACGACATTGATCAGAGGGTTCCTCGAGTTGCTTGGGAGAGGAGAGGACCGTCTCAGAGAAGAGTCTCACAAACTTACGAGACAGTGAAGCTGGTGGAACACCTGCAAGCCAATAACGTACTCGCCCTGTTTCATGACGTTTGGCGTCGTGTCAAAAGGGAGGCGAGCCTTCTCCGCCTCGGTGATGCTCGTGCTGCCGACTTCAAAACCCGGGGATTCAGTGACACGTTTGTAACTAGGTAGAAGGAAAGAAAAGGTGTCGAGTCATCTGGATCACGTACGTTGGACCAAGTCTGCCCAGGCCTGGTCGCTCTTGTCCGTCGGCCGGCCCTCGTACTCGGTGAAGTCCACCGCGTCGTCCCATCCCTCGTCGCCTATCTTGATGGCGTGGTCGCCCTCGAACTTGTAGTGGTGGGTTTTCCAGACGTATTCGCGGTGGGAAAAGTCATCGTAGATGTCTGTATTCGTCAGAGAGAGTTGATGAGACACACTGCGTAGGGAGATGAATTGGGGCGTACCGGGCCATTCCTTCGGGGCCGATGCCGATGAGTGTTTGTTGCTCTCAAAGGCCAGGAAAAAGATGATGCCGTAGCCCAAAAAGGCCGTCATGTGCAGTAACCACGGGAGGTAGTTTCGTCCGGCCGCAGCGTGGCGGTGATGCTCTCGATGATGATCCCGCAGGAAGGCAGCCTTGGAGTAGTCGTCATCTTCTGATCCTTCCGACGGGACAGCTGGGAGTAGGGTCTGGCGGTCCATGGTGAAAAGACAGGCATACAACGTGGGAGCAATAGAGAGAAGAGAACCTAAGAACCTAAGCTGTATCGTCCAAGCTGTGTCGTTGCTGACAGTTGTGAGGTCTCTTGTGATAAACTTGGTGTGGACTCCACTTCAACACTCAACCTCCTTGTTTGTATCCAGGTGCGGAATATAGATGAGGAATGATTCCGGAAAGTCAAAGTAGGCTTGGGGGGGTAGATGTATGACTGTATGACCCCTTTTCTTGATCTCAAGTATCCGTACCTCGCCCGGAATCACCACAAATTAAGTACCCAGGCAATCTGCTGTGATGGCGAGGGTATCGGGGCCATGCAAGCTCCACCGGGTTGGATCGGGGTGGGATAGTCTGTAGTCTGGATTCCAAAGTGGTGACATGTCACATTTGTCTGTTGCAACGCTGAGATATGCAGAGCGTCGATCCACGATTCATGGCAAACTCGCAGGGTTTCCGCTTTACTTACGGATACTTCTAGATCAACTATTACTCAATCATCCTACGAGCCTCGGATCTGCAAGTGGTGTTCACTCAACCTCTTGTCTTTGACATAGCGAACCACACAACTTGCGAAGTACGGAATCAGCTTGAGTCTTCTTCTCTTCCTTCTCTAGTCACAAGAACCATGAAAGCGTTTCACGACCGGTCTTCCAGCGAGGAGAGGGATCTCGCCATCCGTCTCCTCCCCGGCCAGCAGCTGCAGTCTCGGAACCCACTCGAACACCAAGACGAAGACGACGGTTTCGAGGACCTGCTCAGCAGGGCGGCACTCGGCCATGGTCCCGCCCGAACCATCGTCACCGTCGGGAGCGAGCGTTTCGTCCTCTACGCAGCCCGGGTCGACGAGAGCGTCAAGTTCACCCTCTCGGACGCGGCGCAGAGGCTGACGCGCTTCGTGGTGGCCGAGTCGTCTCCCTCCATCTCCGTCTTTTACAAGGTCGGCAAAGAAGACGGGGGAGACGAAACCATGACCTGCTTCGCAACTTGTATGGATGGACGACGTCCCTTCTCCTTTTCACGGATCAGCACTAATCATATTCATACCCGAAATCCAGTGAACCGATCCGAGGCCGCCCTGGCTGATTCTCTGTCTTGGACGGAAGAAGAAGAAGCCTCCGTCACGAAAATAGAATTCAGCAACTTACAAAGAGACAACAAGGAGGGAGCTGCTGCTGCAAACCGCCCCGGGCCCTCCTGGTTCGGCAGAGGCTCGCCCACTAGACTAAAGCCCACTCGGTTCCGCACCTTGGCCCTCTGGTCCGGTGTAGTCGTGGCCTCCCTCGTCCTCGCGTTGATGTACTATACCAGAGGAGGAGGAGGCGCCACGACACCGTTCCGACAGCACTTTGAGAACGGCATCTGGGTCCGGTACGACCTCAAGGACAGCGAGGGCCCGCGGTACCAGCTGCAGTTCTCGCGGCACAACGTGTCCGGCTGGAAGAACCCCTACCCGGACGGCGAGTGGGCGGTGCGGATCGACGACCAGGCCATCATCCCAGCGAGCCTGATGGACGAGGACGAGCTCCGCTACCAGAAGTGGTTCCGGCGGCGGTACCCGGGCATGCGGGACGTCGTCGACAACAAGGACTACCTGAGCGAGGCCTTCCTCAGCGACCCGGACCGCCTCAAGGTGCCCGCCGACTGGATCTTCCACCACGCCCACTGCATCCTGGCCCTCCGGCGGTACTGGAAGGCCAAGGAGAGCGGTCGCCACGTCTGCCCGCGGGACATTGACCACAAGCACATCCACCACTGTCTGGACTCTCTCGACGAGTGGTTCTTTATCGACGGGGACATGAGGAAGCCCCCTCCGAAGCCTGTAGATTACGCGGCGGAATGGGCTTTGGTGTGGAAAACCAAGGTGTGCTGGTAACGGTCTTTGGTATGGAAGCCAAGTGTAGTGTTGCTAGATGTAAAGATTGAGAATCTAATCTAAGTCTTGTTGATATTAATTTGCTATGGAAACTAGATCCTTTAGTCTTTTACAAACAGACCTAGACAGAACTTGAAGCACCATGTTTCATTAGATTGTTAACAGTATTCTAGTGGTCACAACTCCACAATACTAGATAAAGCTCTACTATGAGTACTCGCGACGAACGGTTGGCAACAGCTAATTGTCCAAAAGATAGAAGACAGATGCAAGTCTGGCAATGATAACCTCACTCTGTCTTCACAGTACACGTGGGAATGCTGAGTCAGGAATCAATCCGCCCGATTTCAGTCATGTACAGGGTAAATAGCGTACAAGGTTCAAGTTCTTGGAGTGTGGGCTCCATGTACTCATCGTAGTATATACAATGTACGATATGCACACGGCGTATTACTTACTCGTTGGTCAGAGTGCACATGTGAATTGTGACACAACAAACTCTCCACCAGCCCACAAGTTCACAACTCTTGGGTAATTAGCCAAAGGGTGTGTTGCAGTGCACTAGCCCACCGCACGAGCAGGCCCTTGTATACTACCCCGTACGGGTACAGCCGGACTTGCTGCGACCTAAACACAGTCGTTGGTATAATACAGTACATCGCAGCTTTGGAAAACTCTCTTTCAGTCGCTGGGTTGCGTCGCATTCGGTCTGGGGCGGACAAGGGCCATGGCCTAATGATGTATTACTCGTGCGCTCGAGTGCAACTATTATTCGGTGGCGGAGACTTTGTTGCCAGACTTGCCATCACGTGGAATCTCCAACGAACGAGTTTAAATCTCCGACAACCTCGAAGCGGAGTCCGGATACTTGGAAAGTCGGATAATTATTCGTTTGCAGTGATTTCCGGTGGCGGTGAACGTAAGTCTCCGATGTCTCGCCCGAGACTGGATTAGGGTATATGCCCGAAGCATCAAGAATCACGCAATTTAAACCTCGCTCTTCTACGACTTACATCCAAGGTGTGCGTCTATGGAAAGCAAGACGGCGATCCCACACAGTGATCACGGCGTTACGCCCACCAGGGACCAGACTGAAAAGCTTGAACCTGAATGAACCCTTTAAAACACGCGATATAACATGCTTAACAAGGTTCAGCCTGGAGAAAAAGCTTAGGGGAATGGGGCCTAACTTCCCAAGTTTTAACAAGGGGTAGACCACTTCTACGTCCGGCTGTGCTTGTTGGCGCAGACATTTCGGAATCTCCTGATGACAACCCCAGGCACGGAGAGCCCGTCACTTCAATACCATGCTGCTCTACATCTGCCGGTGTCTTACACGCCCCTGACTCTCGCACAGTGGCCCAGCGCTACAATGAGGCTTGGGATATCCTTCTTGAGATCCTTACACGGAGGTGCCGACTTGCGCTCACAACATCTCCATTGTCTTATAGAGACCCCATACAGTGTCTTCAAGTCGCAGAGGCTGTAGCCTCCTGGCTAAGCTTTCTGCCCCGCTGTTGATTGAACCCATCGGATTCGGCTGATTATCTGGTCCAGGGGGGCCGACAGTGATATGGTGAACGCGTCATCATCCAAGTCAAGGAGGGTTACTCGTAAGGAGTTGATATGCATGATGCGAGTGTATGTAATTAGGAGATGAAATAGAAATACCCCAGTTATGCATCTAAGCCATGTGTCAACGGAGGAAAACACTCACGGCGGACTTTGGTCTTTGGCAGGCAGATCCCAAATGTTGCCAGGCTACCCTTTCGACCTCATGGTTTGTTTTGGTTTGTGTTATCTTATTGCTAACATCTTTCACGCCTCTCTGAACAGCACCCCTCGGGCAAAAGAGTCTCCAGCATGTCCTCCGATTCGGATACCGTCTGCTCATACAAGGAACTTCTGAACTCGGAGAATGACTGCCGCGTCGAGGATCAGGAACCCGGAGTCGCCGCGGCATCGCGGCCATCGGCTTGCCGGACCATCTGGCTCCATCTCGCCGTTGCCACGGGCTGGGTCGTTACAACGTTGATTTGCACGGCCGTTGCCCTGGCCAGCCGGCACAATACCGAGAAACTCGATTCCCTCAACAGTCTCGTCCAGCAGAGCCTCGTCATCGACTCGGACCTCCTCCGATACGCAAACGAACACCGGTACCAACCTCTCCCACAGCCCCCAAACGCACTCGGGCAGACGGCGACGGTCGATGGACTCCAAGTTCCGGGGTACGAGCTCAAGTACAACGCGACCTACTGCGACGAGTCTGCCGCCAACCCGTCCGACGCTCCCTCGCACGGATGCGTCCTGGATCGTGTCCAGGGAGGCTGGGTGCCGGAAGTCTGCTCCGACCGGGAGCTGCGGGAAGCCTGGGACGCGATGCCGGATTTCGGATGGTGGCTCGACGAGGCCCGCACCCAGAACATCTCCCAGGAGCGCGTGTACCGCGCCGGCCCGGACGTCGCGGGCCGCAGCGTCTACACGGGCGTCAACTACCACCTGCACCACTGCGTCGCCGTGATGCGCCTCCGCAACAAGAACAGCCTGCGGAGGGACCGCGGCCTGACGTATCACATGCTCAGCCACCATCACATCGAGCACTGCTTCGATCGGTTCCTGGATTGGCTTACGCCGGAGGGTATCAACATCACGAAGAAGCCGACGGAAATACGGTTCTCGAGCGCCGGCGTGGTGGACAACAAGGACGAGAGGACCGCCGAGTGTTATGTACCAGTTTAGCATCCATGGACCATGGTAGTCAATGATGTAGGAAGGCTGTTGTGTCTTGTCCAGAGCATGCTCGCGAATTTTAAACATTTTAATCTCATCAAGTTCTTCTCAGAGGTCTGACTGCTGCCACAAGTCTGATGGAGGTCTGTCTGTACAACAATCTCCTCTTAATTAGGTTCCCTAGATGTTCTAGCGCTATGCGTGATGGTATTTGTGCCTATAGGGAAAGCCCCTATAAAAGGATCTCCTTTTCCCTTAGGTGAATATGAATAAAATAACTAGATAAGAATTTAGTTAATTCTTCTCGTCTGACCGTTCTTGACCCATTCACTCTCTATAACAGACCTGAACAACTGCACTGTAAAGAATAGATCCAAGACAGTAAGTTAACCCACCCACTTTTCGCCTACCTCTACTTACCGCCACCCTACTTACACCTAAACTACTCCTTTTCACCCTACTACTATACGATCTACTATACTAGTAGTAATAGAAGGAAAAGTATAGGTAATTATGAATTTACTTATATTAGAAGTCTTTTATTCTAGTTTAGAGTTATCTCTTCTAAGTACTTAGTGATACTAGTGTATACTTAATAGGTAGATTTTACATAGTAATTATAGCTTTTTAATCTACTAGTATCTAATTAGATAGAGACACTAGAATTAATAATCTTAATGTTTAAACTGGGTAGAGGTAAAGGATATGTAACACTATAGACTAGATCTTAGTATTTAAAAGTATAGGAGAATGACTTTGAAACATAGGTTTTACTAAGAAACGCTTACTATAGTAAAACATTTCTTCTAGAGGGAAAATAGCTATAGTAGTTACTCTTAGTTTTAGTATATATTATACTGCTACTACTATAGTAGACTAAGTACAAAATAAAGTAGAACACTCCTACCTATACCTATAAGAGACGCATAGTATAATATAAAGTAGATATTAATCATATATAGAATCGAGTCCTATTCTTAAACTTTTATGATAAGTTAGTCTTAATGTATTTTTAAAAACATACACTAATTCACTATATTTGAAGTAGATGTAAACTTTATATAAACTCGTCTTTACTTTTAACTGTTATAGCTAGTCATATATTAATAGAATAAGTAGTTTTAGCGTATACGTAGTGTAAGTAGAGTAGGTAAAATGTAGTAGTAGGCTAAAAGTAGATGGGTTGACTTGTGGTAAACGAATGCAATTTCACTTATATCACGCACGATTCACAGCATGAAAATATTGTCAAGGGCCTTCTTCCCTTCAACGGTGACTACGATAACAAGTCCTCTTTTCCATATGACGAATCGAATCAGTCTGATTTGAACTTGACTTGATGTTCGAAAATCTAATCTGAAGTCTGCTCCAACTTGACATAAGATTGGCGGCGTGCTCCCCGATATCGCTGCCAGTACTTTGGCACCGCCCATATGCAAGAGACCAGTATCACACACCATCCCGTGACGGCAACGGACCACCATCTCGACTTTCCAGCAACGCAAAGACCTCTGTATCTGAAGTAAGCAGGGGGGTGGTTGGCCGACGAGTTATAGACTCTGCCCACTCACAGTACCGTGTTGAACCATCCGCCGATCATGCTGATGTACCCGATTCGACGGTGCCACGTGGTGAACGCAGTCTGTCGTCCAGTCTCCACGAATCGATCGTGGTGGAAGTAGCCGAGGCTAGGCGCCACGAAAAGGCCGATGGCTATAAGCAGCCCGATGATCTGGTGGCTTCCTCTGGCAGACGGGACCTGGAGCGTTGAAAAGTAAGTACCATCCTGCAGCAGCAGTGTCCAGGGATCCAGTAGTGGTGTCGGGGTATTGAGCGTTCGGTAACCTACCTCTATCATGAGCTTTGATGCGTATATGCCCAAGCCAATGCCGCATGCCGCAGCAACGGCGGACACGGTCTGGGTGATCCAGTGGATGCGGAACGAACTCTCGTGCTTGCTGCGAATGATAACAACGGCAGTTGGCATTGATACCAGGAACGCGAATGCCAGGAGAGCGCCGTGAGCCACGTAGGGCGACAACTTCCGGCTCGGCCCGCTTGGAGAGGGGCCGCCGTGCTCGCTCGGGACAAACCCCGGCGTACGATCATCGTTCAAAAGGCCTAGCGGAAGTGCCCCCTCTTGATCTTGTTCGGAGTAACTGGCCTTCATATTCAAATGGAAGTTGTCTGTTTCGGGTGGGAACCGTTCAGCGGGGACGCCAGCAAAGAACGAGGTGAGTAGCCCAGCTTCGTAGCTTACCGTAAAAGGTGTGCAGGGTCAAGGGCTTGGCTCGGTCGTCGGTCTGCATCAGCCAGTCGTAGTTGTTCGCAAACACCCAGGGCTGTTTCTCCGAGGTCACGCTGAACCCGCTGCCGGGCCATGTGTCGCAGCCATGGCAAACGACGCCGACGTTGTGATACGAGCCGTCGGCCGCAGCCTCGGTGACCGAGTACGAAGGTCCGTCGTGGGCAACCTCTGGCGGGTTGTGAAAGCTGGAGCCGATGCCGTGTTAGTTGTCGGACATATCATAGCCTGTAGGGGAATCGGGAAAACCCAGATGACACCACTTACTGTGTTGTTCGTAGGCTGAAGGTGACGTCTGTGAGGCGGTCAATCAGCTTCAGTGTTCAAAAAGTCCATTGAACTAGAATGAATGGATTAGATCATTACCTCCCGCACGCTGGCCCGGGTACAGGACAAACATCAAGGCGCCATCCATCAACGATCCTATCCCGAAGGCTGCATAGCCTCTACGCTCATCAAACCTTGCCGAGAGATACAGCCGAAGGTCGTTCCCCCCAGAAGAGGCATTGCGATAAGAAGACGCAACGATGCATTGATCGACGTTGTGTCTCTTGTCAACGGCGCAATACTGCACTGGCGAGGCTGCGGCGTGTAGTGTATGGAGAAGAAGCAGCTGCAGAAGCACAAACCACAATGGCCAGCGGGCCCGAGAACGCTTGTAGGGGACTGCCTGGGTATCCATCATGACTGGCAGCTCGGTTTGGATATGTCAACGGCAACGACAGTGAAGTGTCGGAGAAGCGAAATGTGTGGAGTCGGACAGCTCGCAGGCAGACCCTGCAGATAAACCACTCGTAGTCTTCGGGCCTCTATGCACATAGGCGCTTGATGGGCAGACAAGTTTGGAAACCTCTGATTTAACGATATCAGTACTGTGTTGCTAAGCCGGATGAACCACGCGGAGACTTTTTGGGGTGGCAAACCGGTGTTATTACGTCGATGATGTCTTTCACGGTCTACAGAGTGACATTCGGAGTTAGACGATCGCCCCCCTGACGCCATCAAACAATGATTTCGCTGGTTTCGACGGAGAACATGCTGTTCGGCGCATAACTGCGTTGACACCAGGGTGTACGACTCGCGAAGACGGGCCGTAATTCGTACAGTAAACTCTAATTGTATAATACCGACGGGGTGTTTTAACGCCGTACGCGTATCCGTACCGGGTTGGTTACTTACATGGGTAAGTTTTGGTTAACCCCCCCCCCCCCTGTCATTATGTCTATTCCCACGTGCTACATCATGACTTATGGAATCACGGCACATGTTCGGTCCTATTGTCTTTTGTTGTCTAGCCCGGCTAGAATCCAGAATCTACCATGGTCACCACGTGCATCAACCACTGCCGGGCATCTCCGTCCCATACTTTGCAGCAACTGCCCAAGATACTCCGCTACAAGTGGATTCCTTGATGGATTCCAAGGACCAAGCTTTTTGAACGCAGCTGTCCAGGGGCTGGTGGGATGACAGCTGAATATGCTTATAGTTGTTTCGAATATAGTCCTTCATACAGCTACCGCATGGCTCCATAGCGCTACGGTCTGGAGGGTATAGGGGCCATAAGATCTGGAGAGTATAGGGGGGAGTCTATGACTCCTATCCCCCTGCTGACCAGCTCCACCAGAGTGCCTGCGTGAGGACAATCCTCCTGCCCTCCCGCCTTAGTAATGGTCTATAGAGATGATGTTAGTGCTGGTGATGGAAAAGAGGGAAATTTGACAATAGGCCGGCTGACTGGCAGGAGTACCTCATATTATTGCTTAGCCTAAATTAGTAGGGGGGTAAGCATCAGAGTGGATAGAATCTACCCCGAGAAAGGAGACATGTCTTTGACCTGATGCTATCATCGTAACTAGCCAGGAGCAACCCCTGGACGGTAACGGGAACACTTGATTTTCACACAGTGCACTGTTCTACCTGATCCAACAACTGCTAATTCACCGAAGTCACCGTCTCGGTGGGTTTGGATGGGGTAAGAATTAATGAACTTGTAGTAGTGTTGGCTAACGTCGGCAAGAATCATCTCCAAAGAGCATCAGGCGTACTGGACAGAACGGCACAGAGAGACTTCATGCTCGGCCAAAACAACAGTGAAGGAAAAGCTGCTCTGAATCAGGAGTAGCCTGTGTTGAGGGTGCGTTGAATGCCTCTTCAATGGTATATATAGCTGACATGTCTGACGGACCAGGAGGGATATCTTGTCTCTTGCACACCATCCAGTCATTCCACATTCCGACAGCAAACACATCTCTAACTTTCACTCTTCTCTCCATCGACCAAAACTTTGCTTCTCATTACATCCCTTCTCAGTACAACCCTTCTCAGTACAACCATTCTCAGTACAACCTCTCCCATTACAACCCTTCTCATTACCACCTCACAAGCCCAAACTCTGCAACCATGAGGCCTGCTATGATCGCCGCCCTGCTCGCCTCTTCGGCGCTTGCTCTGCCGACCAGTTCGCGCTCCCAGGAGTCCATTGAACAGGAGCTGGACCAACTCAACTCCAGCGAGCCTTGGGAGAAGCGTGAGGTCCCGAACACCGAGATCTACGGCGGCCAGCCTGTATCGAACGAGGATCCCAACATCAGTAAACGCCAGAGCGTTGGAATCTACGGCGGCAAGGTTGTATCGAGCACCGAGGAGGCTGACATCGCCAAGCGCCAGAGCCCTGGGATCTACGGCGGCCAGCCTGTGTCGAACGGGGAGACCAACATCAACAAGCGCCAGAGCGTTGGAATCTACGGCGGCAAGGTTGTCTCAAGCACTGAGGAGGCTGATATCGCTAAACGCCAGAGCGTTGGAATCTACGGCGGCAAGGTTGTCTCAAGCACTGACGAGGCTGATATCGCTAAACGCCAGAGCGTTGGAATCTACGGCGGCAA
>PJEX01000038.1:0-10720 GCA_005350895.1 Colletotrichum tanaceti
ACGGAGGCGGCAGAAAGTCCTTTTCTAACGGGGTACGTGACGATATTAGACTTTATGCTGGGGAGAACTCTGCTCATGTAAATTAATACTGAAAAGGGTATAGCGCAACATAAAATCAGTTTCCGACACATTCCGACCCATAACGTAACGTAACGTCCTCCTTACCGGAGTCATAACGGGGTTGCCGATCAGGGCCCAAGTGTGTCGTCTAAGCGCACTTTGCTATTGGCCAGGACGGCGCTGTCCGCTTATCTTATCCGGCGAGGAAGTAACGCCGCTTTGCGGGTACCTCGTACACTTCCAAGGGTCGATCTCTGGTGCCGTTTGCAAGCAACCCTGCTCCTGCTCCATCCAGGACCGTTTGGCGTCAGCGCACCTACCCTCTCAACACCACCAACGAGCGGCGCGCTATCACGACTACCGAGCAAGTCGTCGCGAGTTAGGTACAGTCCGTTACTTCTTCGGAATCATCAACGCCGTACGCCATGGACCGCGACCGTAGAAGCAGGTAAGTGACGCTTTCTCTATTCAGATCCTTTTCTCCCTACCCTGTTTGTCCCGGCTGAGCCCAGCCTTTGCTATCGATGGATACACTTCCGGTTGTCATCTCCACCAAGTGATGTCTGCAGCATTTCCTCGAGATCCCATTGCGTTCAGTTGACGGCTTCTTCAACCGCGATCGCTGTTACCTACCTGCTATGATCGACGCTTGCTGGACTACTCCTCCCGCGTCAACCCCTAAGCGCAGTCGGGCCTGTCAAGACTTATCTCCGTATTGTTGGACAATATCACCTTGCGCTCAGGTTGCCAGGGAGCGAAAACGCTGACGAGAACGGATAGGTACGAGGACGGCGAGGTCACTAGATATGGCGCTGGCGAATCCTGGAGGCCTTTCCCCCGCGGAGGAGGTGGCGGCGGCGGAGATCGCTCTCCTCGACGAGCCAGAAGCCCTCTGAGAGATCGCGAACGAGATCGTGACCGCGACCGCGACCGCGACCGCGACAGAGAAAGACCACGATCTAGAGACCGTGATAGAGATCGAGATCGAGACACGAGAGACACCAGAGATATCAGGGACATTAGGGACATCAGGGACAGAGATAGAGACAGACCACGCTCCCGGGATCGCGACAGAGAGCGCGCCCGCACACCGCCCTTGGCGTCGGACAGCTATGTCCCTGGACGATCCCCCGCGCGTCGACGATCGCGCAGCGCTGAGCGGTACCGGCGTGATCGATCGCGGGATCGGGACACGCGCCCTCAGAGCGATACCTGGCGCAGACGGGATCGTACCCGGAGTCCGCCTGTGAGACGGCCCTCACCGAGACGTAGCCCGTCAAGGCGACGCAGTCCCATTGGAAGATCTCCCGCTATTCGGGACGAAAGAAGCGATCGTGCCAGATCACCGCCGCGCCGCGACATGAGAGACAGGGAACGTGAGAGAGAGAGAGACAGGGACCTTGATCGGCGAGACGACAGGTACCGATCGTTGCCCCCCTTTGCGCAGGCTCAAGTCTCATTAGCTGCTAGAAGACGGTCGCGTTCGCCTTATGGTCGCGATCGGGTCCCTCCTCGGGATAGAACCCCTCCGCCCAGGAGGTCGCCAGCGCCAGCACCCCGGGGCGGCTACCGTCCACGGTCTCGTAGCACGAGCCGCCGTGGCGGTGAGAGATATCTAGGATCTTCTTACAGACGGGCGTCGCCGCCCCGAGATTCTGGCATCTCGTCAGCGATCACGTCTCGATCAGCTTCAGGCAAGTCGTCACCGCATCCTCCTCCTTCCATCCGAGCACGATCGCGGCCGCAATCGAGGGAGCGTGGGGAGCGTGGGGAGCGTGTCGAACGGGAGCGGGAGCAGCCGCAACCGCAGCCGCAGCAGCGAGAGCGGGAGCGGGCGCCCACACCTCTACAGACGGGCGGTGCTTCTGCCGCACCTTCGTCCTCGACGGTTACGGCGATGACGAATCGCGAAGCACCCAAGCCTGTCGCCGCCGCCGCCGCCGCCGCCGCCGTTGCCGCCCCCCAAGAACCGGCCCCCACGGTAGCAAAGACGCCACCTCGAGGCCCTGCCGCGTTACGTGCTCCACCGACCGGTCCTGCTGCGACCCGAAACTTCTCTGCGCCCGCCGGCTCACCAGCTGTCCAGCCACCTAGACACCCGCAGACTCCGAGCGTGCCACCCCCGCGGGCAGACGCCACCAGTCCCACCATCCCCCCGGCTGGCCCTCGTGGCTACGTGGCTCCGCCGAGGGGTGGCGGATACAGTGCCCGTGGTGGGCGAGGTTCGTGGTCAGGCCCGTCGCCTCGTCAAACTCCGGTCCCTACAACCTCACCCTCATCCACACCATCTACCATCCCAACCGGGCCACGCGCCAACCCTTCTAACAACATCCCGTCAAACCCCTCTCCTGCACCCAAGGCCTTCAATCCTCCCACCGGTCCTTCATCACAGCACGGTATTGGAGGTGCTCGGCCAACCTTGGCCCAGAGCATGCTTGCGACACTCCCCCCCATCATCCCCGGAGGCAAGATTGATCCCTCTCTGCTTCCGACGACTACGGGCATCACAAGGGACATCGAGCCGCACTACAAGAAGCTCAAGGCGGAAGAGGAGAAAGCACGCGCGGAACTGGACATTAAGGAGGACAAGCTGCGGCAGAGTCTCCAGATGTGGGACAAGCTCGAGATGGAGTCCAAGGCATGGAAGACGAGGGTGGACCTCAGTGAGCAGAGCCTCAATAATTTGGCCGGTGAGGGTGTCGGCGGTGCTGCCTTTTAAAGAGTGAACGTTTTCATTGTTCCCCTTCCGTTTCGGAAGTCAGAGATTTGGCGAAGACAGATTGTCGCCAGGACGGCGACGGCGATGATGTACCACTACCACCACCATTGCTATCACTTGGGTTGTTTTGCATGCACAAAATACATTGTTGTAATCTGTAGGTTGGCTTAGGTTAGAGCTTCACGATACCCCCATCGAAAGGTTGTAATCGACTAGCAATTTGGGACAGACTCACTCGGTCACCGTTTGTGTAAAAGAGGGGCCATTGGGTGACAGCATCAGAGATGATATCATCGCCATGAGTAACCAAGTGTATCCATGGTGTTAGACTATCGAGAGACCCTTGGTATCGACATGAACAGCGTATTCGAAGATTCCGATAGCAATAAGTGAAGCGCCGCGTTCCAACTGACGAAATTGTGTGTGGGCGGGTAAGGTAGAATGAGTAAACTCTCCAAAGGCATTTGAATATTCACTCGTCACCT
Source organism: Colletotrichum tanaceti (assembly GCA_005350895.1). Classification (NCBI taxonomy): domain Eukaryota; kingdom Fungi; phylum Ascomycota; class Sordariomycetes; order Glomerellales; family Glomerellaceae; genus Colletotrichum; species Colletotrichum tanaceti. Next base: position 3,265 of record PJEX01000038.1, read on the forward strand.
CCCTTTTGTGCTTCTCTGCCAGAAACTCATGTTGATGGATCATCGAACCGACCAAGGTTCACCAATGGAATATAGCCAGTCATTGTGGCAGCGAGTTTTCTATCCCGCAACCTAGTCCTCATCGTCGTTCGCTTTTTCAGTACACTGAGTAAGGAGAAGCCGTATTGTCAATGGAGTGAGGTCTGCGGCCCGGGTCAATCAATAGGAGGCCTCTCTCATTTCATAACCGTAACCTGTTTCCCATCATTCCGTCCGAAACCGACCAACTAGGCGAGTGCCTCTCAGCCTTTCCCATATACGCCGCGTAAAGTTGTTAACCGGGTCGCCAAATTCCGTAAAACAGACAAAAAAAGTGTGTGTGTGTGTGTGTGCGCGTGTGTATCGATGTGTGCGCAAAAGACCAGTCGTAGAGTGTTAGAGCTGTGGGAAACCTCGCGTGGCGAAACAGCCTCGACTCGGCTGACACTGAACGCCAAGAAAGGACAAGGACAAGGCCAAGAACCAATTCCAGCTTAAAAAGGCAAGAGATAACTAGCCCTACTCGAAATCCATGTCACCGTTCCAGTCGCCATCCGACTCAAAGTCCCTCTCGTCGTTGAGGAAGTCGTCCATGCTGTACTGATGCTCTCTTGGTTTTTGGTTGTCGATGCTAATGTCGACGACAGTGCACATGCCCTGAGCAAAAGTCCCGTTGGATGCTGGAGCATCTATGGCCGAGCCTTGTGTGTTCTCGTTGGACCCATCTTCGTTCGCGCCTTGCGCGGATACCTCCATGTCGATGTCACCGTCCGAGTCAAACTCGTCGCTATCAGGCTCAAGATACGACTGGGGCTTCCGCTGTTGACCACGAAGCCCCTTCGACGAACTGCTAGCACGAGAAGAGGTGCTTGATGTGCGCGGCACAACACGATTGCTTCGACGAGAGGGTTCTGTATGCGGTTTCTTTGGTCTTCGCTTCGTGCCGGTCAGGGAAGACGATGACTCGGCAGGAAGCGGCTGGCGTAGCAGAGTGGAGCGCGGCTCTGGGTCGGGGCTACGTCGTAGAAAGACATTTTCGAACTTTTCTTGCCACGATCGGCGGAACTCGCTGCGTGACCTCCATGAAATGTTCAACATTGCCTTGATCGAAACGTGTCGAAGATCCGGTAGGTTACGCGCGCTGTCTATGAAAGACTGGAGGAATGCTTCGGCGGCCTTTGTGTCGGTGGCATCGGAGCTCCAGTGACGAAGGTTCTCTAAGTGAACAAGCTGCAGAGATGCCGGCCAACTAGGCACCTGTTCAGGGAGTAGCAATGTATCGTAAGATGGCAGAGTGTCATCAATTGTCTCCAATAGACTGAAGTACTGAAGATTCATTCGTAATTCTTTGAGATGCGGACAGGCAGAACCGAGAACCGTCAGAAAGCCCAGATTGAGCGAGCGGTTGTGGTGTAAGACGAGCGATTCCAGTTGGTGTCCCTTGGTGACCAAGAACAAGGCGAGATCATCGGCGATGATTTCTGCGCAGTTGACCAGCTCAAGACGCTTCAACTTTGCTGGTAAAAGAGCGAACAAAGACGATCCGACTATCGTTGAAGACTCGAAGATCAGGTCTTCGAGGTTTTCCAAGGCCAAAATGGTGTCCGCAAGCAGAGACACAGACCTTTCATCTTCCATTTGCAGCTCGGGATTGGAGCCTGGGTCTTTGTCCAGCCGAATTGACGGCATCTGGTAGTTGACATACTTCACCTTGCGCAGAGAGGCGAAGCTGGGCATTTTGTGGACCTGCTTGATTCTCGTGAGGCTGGCTTCCCAATCCTTGTCCATGAGTCTGGAGCTCCACTGCCATGTCCGAAGCCGTGTTATGGTGGTCTTGTCTCCCGCCTCCATTCGCGCAGTTGGCGACACCTCGAACGCCCGGAAAAGCTCTGGAGGATAGGTCCATTTGATCGATTCCTTGAGCAGTCGATACGGGGCTTGGTCATATCCATGTACAAGCAGCACTTCTGAAAGTCGTGACAAGTTCTGCATCAGCTTGAGAGGAGAGGTAAGCCCTTGCAGCGACACAAGTCGCACATCGATGTGCAGCGCCTCGATCCTTGCCCGATAGTTGACAGTCGTCAAGGATGGCGACTTCTCAAGCAACTCAACAAGCCCGAACGCTTTGATCTCGTCTCGGATAGGTGGGCACTTGTAGAGAACGGTCAGGGCCGGGTCTGCGAATTGTCGACAAACCCGAGCGGTACGAAGAATCCAGTTGATATCTAGGGTATTATGCTCGTCGCCAGAGACTGCAGCATATTGAAAGATTTGAACCCAGATCGAGTGCTCAATCTGGGGGCTCAACCAGTTTGGAATGGCAGAACTCGTGGAATCGGTCTTGGGTTCTATCACCTGGAGCGGATGCTTGCTGCGACCCGACTTTGCTTCAGGTGTAGCTTTTGCACCAGAAAAGTCGTCCGCGGATCCGTCTCTGTCTTGTTCGTCGGATGAGTCGCTATTTCCTGTTCTGCACGGCGAGGCCTTAGCTTTCCGTCCTCTCCCTTTCCGTGGGCCAGAGCCGCGGGTAGAGGCAGCCGGCTTGCGTCTGGTGTCGACAGCCCTTGGACCACTGTCGTGCGCAGCAGCAGTTGCTATTCGGGCAGCCCGATATGTGGTCGACTTGGAAATCTGGGAAGATGCAGCATCAAAGTCTTCGTTATCTACCGCAGCCGACAGCTCATCGTCAGACGAGTCCATTCCAACATACGACAGTCTCTGGGTTCGAGAGGATGTTCGAGTCCCGCTGGCGGAGGCTACAGCGGGCTTGACAGTGTTGGATCGGACTCGAGGTTTGGTAACGCGAATCTGATCGGGAGCAGAGGAGATTTCGGCGTTGCGAGCTGGGTTGCGGCGAGGCATCGAAATTGCCGCGGCTTGACGTTTTGGGGCCATGGCGCAAAGATATGCGAAGGCTGAAGGAAAGCCTGCGTTGTGTGTTCGCATGTAAGCAGTATCTTGAGCCATGAGTGTCCGCAGTTCAGTCTTACCTGTAATATGGCGCTGCGCGAAAACTGTGTCCTAATGGAAGGGAAATGGTCAGGGTTTTCGGCGAGGTGACCAAAGCGACTGCAAGACCTAGCGCATAGCGCTTCTGATTGTCGGACGATGACGTTTGCGACAGGTACGGTCGGGACCGCGAGATGCTAGACGTTGGCTGGAAACCACATGCGTAATGAACCGCGCGCACAAGAAGGGTGCGCAAGAGAGCAAGAGAAAGAATTACTGCAGCCTGTCAAGGAAAGATCAAGGTTTAGAAGGTTTGAGAAGGGATCGAGGTCGAAGAAGGTTCACCATTCCATTCTGGGTGCGTTGCGTTGGAGTCGGGTTTGGTGGGGCAGATGCCATACCTAGCAGTGACCAAACCAACAGCATGTACTCCGTACATTTGCAGCCTTGCACTAGCGAGCTGCTTCTCAAGGCTGCCTAGTGTGCCTGGACACTTGTCAAGGAACACCCGCAAACGTATGGTCCGTGCATCGCTTCGAACAACTGTGTGCACCATACCTAGAGGCTAGAAGAGCTCTCCTTCTCTGGCAGTTCTTCCGTTCGGCCTGACATTGCGTTTCCGCCCCGCAAAGCAGAGAGTGAACGCAGAACAACAATAAGAGACTGCGCGTAGCAAGAGCGAGCGGCTTTGGTCCAGAGAGAATGAGACGAGGTGGTCATACGGCCTTGCCGCAGGCAAGATGGAGGAGTAATGCCCAGCTTTTGACTGCACGGTAAAGGTCGTGACTCTGTGCGGATGGTGAAAATGTCATGTTAAAGTGTAAGTTGGCATGAGAGAGGACAGAAGACAGCAACGAAAAGTCTAGCAAGACAGGGAGGGGAGGGTTCTGGAACTCGGGAAATCAGGTCCAACTCGATTCGGGCGTTGCCCAAGCAGTTTCCGCTTCGCCTATGAGAGATGGGTCCACTCGGTTCCAACAACAGCGAATCAGAACGTGTAACAATCGGATTTTTCCTTTCCCAAGTCCTCAGCAGCCGGAAAGTGCTGTCGTGCTATGTTGTCGTGCTGTGCTGTGCTGACCAGTGACAGCTAAGCTTGAAGGCTTACAACCCAGGCTAATTGCTTTCGGAGCCGGGTTTCCACGTTGTTTGAGCCGTCAACGACGACGCGCTTCGGCTTCCATGTCTCACTGCCCGTAGAGCGCATCCCTCCTAGGTGGTCAATCCCCCCTACTTGCCTAGAGGCTAGGTACCTACCTACCTACCAACCGTCAAGAACGCGCCGCCTTTTTCTTCTCCAGCCTGAAACTCACTTTTCCTAGCCCTTGAACGCCATTTGGGATCTAGTTTCACTCATTTTTCTTCTTCTTTTCTCGACCGCCTGCCACAGCAGCCAGCCATCTCGGCCTAGCCTTACTTACTCTCTCTCCAACCAGAGCAACGTCGCGTCTGCCCTGGTCCCACCTTCGTGTTGGCCACCCCGTCGCATCTCTCATCACATCACAACAACTAACTTGGTGAGCACAACGCCGCATTTGAACGCTCTACCAGAGCAGAGGTGGCAAAAGGAAACAGTGGTCATCGGGCAGGTAGGGCATTCGGTTTTGAGACGCGATCAATGACTGGGGAGGGGGGTTGAAAACACGTCCATTCCTCGTCATAAGAAGAATCACTCCGGCTCTTACCCGAAAGCCTTCAATGAGCCACCCGCACTAAAGACTAGGTATCCTACCTACTCCTGTTCACCCCGTCCAAGTGGGTTTGCGAAGCAAGGGGCTACCGCGCCCAAGGCCGATTGAAGTCATTCAATCTTCTTTAGCCCTACTCGGAAACACAAAACGAGACCTGTCTCTTCTGTCTACCTTCTCATGGTCCCCCTTCGCCAGCTATGACGCTTCCTTCGCGGCGCCAGCGCAGTACCCCTTTTCTTCAGAGGAACATCTTGCAAGGCATGGGCAATACTCAGTCGTCGGCTCAAAAGGCCGTCGCTTCCGGAGATGTTCCCAATGGCCTCAACGACGGTCGCCCGACCAAGCGCCGCTGCTTTGACGCCGATCACCAACTCGCAGACCAGATCTTCCAAGCTCGAGACGTCGGTGATCTGCAGCGCAATCTGCGCGTCCAAGTCAACCGTATCTTTCACAAGGCCTCGAAGAGGGTCACGGCAGCCTCTTCCGACGATGTCGTCAACCTCAAAGCACGGTGCAAGGTCTCACTTTCACATGTGACCCACGCTGGCGACGTCCTGTTGTATTGTAACAGTCAACTGTGCGATATCAGATCTTTCAAAGATCCCGGCGGACCATACCGCATGGCCCGCATAGGCCTGCCGCGCCCCTTTTACATCCCCGAAGACAGCATGCGTATCAACCGCGTTGACGACGGCTCATTCGACCTAGCTGATTCCTATCGCCTTTGCGTCGAGCTGGAAGCCGCTGGCCCAACCTTTTGGCCGCCCATTATCCTCAACAACCCTTCCAGTGATGAGCATGCCTCTCCTCGACAGTCAGACACCATACACTGGGTGCTCACGGCAGCCTCGTCCGACTTGTTCTCCAGGCGGCGGACGTTGCTGAACCTCAAAGTCAAGAAGAGCCCACAGTTACTCGCACCAACAGACCACGTCATCGATGTGGACGCTTCGTGGGCCACCGCCTTCGAGGCAGGTCAGATTCGGGCTGTGGAATCAGGCGTCGAACCCTCTATCACGGTGTCTGGGCAGGACACTCTGGTATACGAAGCCGCTGATACCATTATTGAACCGCCGTACGAGAGCCCTCCCGGGACTCCAGTCAGAGCCCTTAGCAACAGCTATGTCAACGGAGATGCCCATGGCGATGAAGAGGTTGAAGAAGAACTCACACCCAACCGGTCGCTTCGAGTACGCGGCGCCACCAAGAACTACAACCTGAAAGTTCTCAGTGACAAGGCTCAAGGAAAGGACAAGAAACGTAAGAAACGCGGGGTCGCAAGCGCTGTCGAGGAAGGCAGCGTTACCTATTATCTGCCCAGCGAAAAAGTCTGCCTGGATTCCTACCGCTGTATCACATGCGGTATGCCACATGGCTCATTTCCTCAGCTTCACGCGCATCTCATAAGCCTACACGACGAGTATGAATACCGCCCGCAGTCCCGTACGAAAGGTGCAGAGTTTGAGGTCGCACATCGTTACGAAACATACTCGTTCGGTCCGGAGCCGTTCGCTCTCCGCCGACCCACCAAGGCGTTTGACTTGGACCAATTTGCCGAAGGAAACTTATCATTTGTGACTTCCCGCTTCGAGGCTGAGGACAAGAGCACAACAGGAGCTCCGCCACTGGGCGGCCGGCCCAGCAGACACCAGCTCACCAAGCCCACACAGGTTTGTTCTGTCCCTGAGGTTTTCGCGAGACACACTGCTCACATGGCATACCTAGGCTCCTTCAAAATTGATCATTCCGGATATCGGGCAGCCGTTGTATGACCCGATTACCAGGGCCGAGTTACAACCAGGCACCGAGTACAGAAAGCCAGAAGCTAGCCATGAATGGCTTATTCAGTGGCATCGGGACGCCCTGGCAGATTTCTCAGATGTCCCGCCCGACGAAATGGAGTACATGCAGGAATGGGACAAGTTCATGCTCGCGAAGCGCATCACATCAAACATCTATTTCTCTCCTGCCTGGCTGAACTTCGTCAAGATTAAATCGGACTGGTTGCTATCGTCTCCTTCCCGCATGCTAGAGTTTGGAAAGCACCTTACATACCTCTTAGTCCGAGGCAGCCTCAACCATGACACTGTCGAAAAAGCCCTCAAGCACATTGCTGCTTGCAGGAAGAGGCTTGGCACGGAGAATGGCAAACACCCCGCACCGGCACCTAATGAACCACCGCAGGGACCCCACGTTAGGAAGAGCGCTGGTGGTTGCCAGGTCTGTGGACTCGTTGTCCTCGGACCAAGGTTGCTGCTGTGTGCCAACTCTGTATGTTCTGTTTTGACTGCTCAAATGTTGGCATGTAAAGGAACTTTCGCTAACACGAATAAAATAGGACTGCGCAAAGCGTCTCTATCATTCGGATTGCATGAGCGAGAACGCGAAGATGAACGTCGAGGATCCAGACTGGGTCTGTAACCAGTGTTTTGATACACCAGTTGCGGAGCGCATCTAGAAGATCAAGCAACCAGCAACCAGGAGAAGAAGCGAAGCCAAAGTCGGATACAGTGCAGAGGCCAAGCACACACCCTTGAGCCAAAATCGCGCTTGTTTATAAGAGACGTTTGATGTTTGATGGTTTCAGGAGAGGAGGGTGCGGTGAGCTCTAAGAAGCACCCGCCTTTGATAGCTGGCAAGCGGATGCATCTATCTGCATTAGGCATTTGGCGTGGCATGATGACCCAGAGATGCCCAGTAGGTATAGATACCTACAGGCGTTGGACATGATTAGTAGTAATTGAACTCCACTTGCGAATGATAACTCCTTGACAAATAAATATCTTCCTCATGAGCCC
>PJEX01000038.1:20671-34578 GCA_005350895.1 Colletotrichum tanaceti
GGGGGGGGGGGGCGCTTTTGGTTGAATGGGTTGGTTGCCCGGGACGGTCTATTTAAGGCCTCTGACGATACCTCATTGATGGCCACTGAGACACTCAAGCCTGCTACGCCGAGACGGCCCATCTCGGTTCATGGCTGTGGAAGTAATGCAAGCATAAACGGATGAAGCGATACTGCCATCAGCCTGAAGTGAACGGCCTTACGACGGAAATCTCCAGCCTTATACTGTTTGCCAGGTTTGATGTTATGAATGCTAGAGCGGAATCGGACATGTGGGAAAATGTAGACTTGATGACATTTCGGAAGATTTGTATGCAAAAGAACAATTCACCAAAAAAATCGCCGCATGGTAGGCATCGCGTCCACACTTGCTGGTTTGTTCCCCTAGCAAGCAAAGCAGGTGCTTCTGTTCATTCTCCTTGGCACTTGGGGTTGAAAAAGTCGGACTGAATTCGTCTGGTTCGAAACTGAGACCCTTGTATAACCGTCCCAGGTATCCTCTTGTCTCCTCTCCCGGGGCCATCGATCAGACCGAGGGACATGAGATAGGAGAATTTGGGTTTCGCATGGGCACGAAAAAGGACGGCAGGAAAAGACAGTGCAACATGACGGTAACGAGATTATAAAAGTGACAACGACTGGGATCCTCTGGGTAAACCTTGCCTAGGATTGTTTGGAACAGAGGGCATCTGCTTGTTGGGGAACAAACCAGCAAATATGGACGCGATGCTTACCATGCTGCAATCTGTTGTGTGCATCTAAACGAGCAGAACTCCAGTCAAACAATAAACAACCTTACACACCATACGGGTTCTCCCTTTTAAACTCAAACCACTCTTCGTCATCCAAGCGGCACCTTTCATCAAGGGTGACAGACATACACACACACACACACACACACACACAAAGGCCCTACAGCCAACCTCGCTTCCCTTGGCATTCCCTTACTGTTCAAACAACGACGCTCGAGGGTTCCCCAAGAGGACCTTGAACGTCGTCTCGATCTCGTCCAGCAGGTCGTTGGCGTGGCCCTTCCACGACTCGAACGTCACGATCTCGATCGTCAGCCTGTCGCCCTGCGGGAACGCCTGGATCTTCCACTCCCGCAGCGGCTCCTGGTGCGGGTAGATGGTCTCCATCCTGCTGCTCGCCGTCTCGAAGCCGAGGCTCTCGACGTGCTCGACGTCCTGGTGGACCACCGTGTCGAACCAGTCCGTCTCAGCGGGCCAGTGCGGGGCGCAGAGCCGCTTGATCTCGGGCAGGCCGACGCCCTCGTGAGCCGCGCTGGCGATGTGCTGGTTCTGCACGAGGTTGAGCAGGTCCAGCACCGTCCAGTCGTCCTCGAACCGGACCCGGACCGGCACGTACTGCCAGCAGGGGCCGACGACCATGTCGGCGTTGGTGAAGTCGATGTTGCGGCCGCTGACGACCTCGCCAAACGTCACGTCCCGCGTGCCCTGCATCCTCGCCAGGGTCAGCGCCCACGCCGCCGTCGGGAGCGTGGCGATGGTGACGTCCTTGGAGCGGGTCGAGATGTCGAACGTCCGGTCGACGGCGTAGTGCTGCCTCTCCGTCACGGGGGTGTCGGGCTTCAGGACGTTGATCGAGGACCCCTCGAGCAGCTCCCTCCAGTACTCGACGCTCTGCGGCACGTTGGACTTGACGACGTGCCCGACGAACGAGGAGAAGGGCAGCGACCTGGGCACGGGCTTGCCCTCGTGCAGCGCCGAGAGCTGGTGCAGCATGATGGGCAGGCATATCTCGTCGTACTGCGCGTGCGACATGCGGAACACGAGCGCCGACCGGCCGTTGCTGCTGTGCACGAAGAACCACTTGACGAAGACGGAGCCGAGGGGCATGCGCGTCTGGACGTCGAGGTTGCAGAGGTCCTTGACGAAGGCCTCGACGTCGCCGTCGATCTTGTGCTCCGTGACAGGCGTCTCGACGTCCTCGAGGACGACGCTGAGGCACGTGCCGTCGTGCTGCACGAAGACGGACCGGAGCACCTCGTTGAGCGAGACGAGCTCCTGGCAGCTCTGAAAGAGGCGGGGCCGGTCGACGTCGCTCTCGAAGTACATGGCCTCGTAGCGTGCCGAGAAGCGTGGGATGTCGATGGTCCCCTTAACGGCGACCTCCTGCAACGGTCTGGCCGGGAACGCGTCGACAATCTTCCACGTCGGGTCGGCCAGCAGGGGCCGCAGCGTCTCGGCCGGGGCGGCACCAAAGTTCTCCAGGAGCTCAAAGGGCGCCAGAGCCTGCGCGGCGTCCTGCGAGCCTTGTTGCGTCGGCTCCGAGTCCTGCAGGACGCTGGCCATGTCGTACAGCGTCCTCTTGGTGAAGACTTGGTTGACGGTGAGTGTGAGACCGGCCAGCCGGGCCTCGGAAACGAGCTTCATGGCACCGATGGAGTCGCCGCCGAGACGGAAGAAGCTGTCGTTGAGACCGACATCGCTCTCGGGGAGCCTGAGGACGCGGCTCCAGAGGGTCCGCAGGCGGCGCTGCTTGACGGACGTGGCAGAGATGCGTTTCGCGGGGGCTTTGCTGGCCGTGTTGGTCTTCTGAGCGAGATCGCTCTTCTTGCCGGTGATCTGAACGGATCCATCCGCATTGAACTTGGCCAGGCGGTCCGTCTTGTAGAACTTGCCGGCCTCCTCCTTGCTCGTCGACGCCCACGAAGGCTGCTCAAGAGCGGAAAGAGACAACTCCGCCTTGCTGACAATCACGAGCTCGCCGACGACTCCCAGAGGCGCGAGGCTTCCAGAGTCAGTCGGGTTGACGATCCACACGGCCTCGGCCTCGGGGTACTCCCCGAGGACACTCTTCGCGCTCTCGGTGCTCAAACGAGACACCTCGGCCTGGTCCTCCTGCGTCAGGTACGCAACATCGCCAAGCGGCGTGTCGGTAAGCTGGGAGAGCTTCTGGGCCACCTGGGAGAACTGGGCGAGAGCCCTTTCCATCAGCGGCTTCTGGACCGTCTTGGAGTCAAACGAGGCCATGACCAGGAATCCCTTGGGGTCGGTGGAGCAGACGAGCATGAGGGCGTAGGTGTTGAACTTGAGAGCCTCCTCGGCGGCCTCGGCATCGCCGGCGGGAACCAGGCGGTTCGCAGGGTACTTGTTGAACTCCTCCTGGTCGAAATCGTCGGCGCTCGGGTGGAGGACGAGACCGGTCCTCAGCTCGCAGGCCTCGAGGGCGTCCGGGCTGAGACGACGGATGTGTTGGAGACCGGTGTGCTCGTAGGGGATCTGCTGGATGGTCTGATCCTGGATGTCTTGTAGGTAGTCGCCGACGGTAGTCTCGCCGTTGACCTGGAGGCGGAAGGGCACCGTCGTGATCATCGGGCCTTCAATCTCCTCGGTGCCCCTGATGGGAGCATTGCGTCCCGTGAGGGTCTCGCCAAAGACGACGTCTGTTGATGAGGAGTAGTGGGAAGCGACATACGCCCACGCACCGCGGATGACGGTGGCGACGGTTGTGTTGGACGCCGGCCGGCCGCTCAGAGGCACGTAGACCTCCAGGAGCGAGTCGGCTTGCGTCTGGTAGCCCTCGTACGGCAGTGCCGGAAACTGAGAGCCGTTGGCACCCTGGAGCTGATCGCGCCAGTACGTCTCGGCGGCGGCGCGGTCAATGTTGCCGAGGTACTTGATGAAGTCCTTAAAATCGGCGGCCCGCTCGACTCTGACGCCGTCGAAGGCCTTGTTGACCTTGTCGACGATGAGGGGCATGCACCAGCCGTCGTAGAGGGCGTGATGCATGGTCAGCACGAACTGCACCTTGCCCGTCTCCTTTTCGGTAACGAGGGCATACCGCACGAGGGGCCGTCCCAGGTCCATGCCCTCCTCGCGGTCCTTCACAAGGTAGCCCTGGAGGTCGTCGCCAATGTGCCAGGCGATGTCCTCCTTGACCACGACCTGAGCTAGGCCTCGGCCGGGGACCTGGACGATCCTGGTGCGGAGGATGGCGCAGTCTGCGGCGACGACATCGAAGGCGTTGCGCAGCTTGTCTGCCGTCGCGGAGTCGGCGAGGTCAACGACTCTCTGCGCGACGTAGGCCTCCTTGACCTTGGCGGAGAGAGCCATCAGACCCTCCTGGAGAGGCGTGCAGGGGTAGATGTCCTCGACTGCAGACTCGTCGATGCCGCAGAGCTTGGCCGACTCTGCGCGCGCCTCCTCGGGGGTCCAACCCTCCTCGAGGAGGGAAAAGGGGGCGACGGCGGCCTCGTCCTCCTTGGATACCTTGGTCGCGTTCTGGGCCATGTGCTTGAGCGTGGGGAAGCTGAAGATGCTCGCCACCGTCAAGGCGATGCCCTCCTCTCTGGCAGCAGCGACGAGCTTCATGGCACGAAGGGAATCGCCACCGAGGGCGAGGAAGCTGTCGTGAATGCCGATGCTGGCCTCGCCGCCCAGGACCTTGGACCACACCTGCTGCAACGCCTTCTCCATCTCCGTCTCGGGCTCGTTCTTCTCGGTGGGGGCCACGCGCAGGCGGGCGACCTGCTCACGAGACATGGAGCCTCCGAGCTCGCGCAGACGCTTGCGGTCGATCTTGCCAGAGACCAGGGACGGCATCTTGCGGAGCGGGATGTAGGCGGAGGGGACCATGTAGCGGGGGATCTCGGCACCCAACGAGATGTCGATCTCGGCGATGGCCTGGCTGAACTCGGGCGAGAACATTGTGACGTCGTCTTGTTCCGCGTCGGGGTTGAAGACGGGGTTCTGCTCGACGACGAAGGCGACGAGGGTGGGCTCGCTGCCGCCGGGCTTGATGACCTCGGCCACAATCTTGACGCCAGAGGGCATCCTTCCCCTGAGGTGATGCTCGACTTCGGCCAGCTCGATTCTCTGGCCGCGGAGCTTGACCTGCTGGTCCTTGCGGCCCACGAAGGCGATGGATCCTGTGCCGTCGGGGTCGTAGCGGACCAGATCCCCCGTCTTGTAGAGGCGGCCGTGTCTGCCGCGGGCGGGGCCACCACCGGCGAGGAGCCAGGCGGGGTCCTCGATGAAGACCTCGTCGGTCTTGGCCTTGTCATTGAGATACCCGAGACCGACGACGGGCCCCTCAATGAGGAGCTCGCCGACGGCGCCGACGGGCATGAGGCGCTCGTGGTCATCGGGATCGACGATCCAGGTGAGACCGCCGCAGCCCTTGCCGATGTTCGTCGATGTGCTGCTGACGTTGCTGTTGATGGTGCAGCCGACGGTGCACTCGGATGGGCCGTAGGCGATGATGACGCTCGTCGTCTTGCTCCACGTCGAGGCGTCGCCCGCCGAGACGGCCTCGCCGCCCAGGCCGAGGACTTCCAAGGAAGGGATGACGTCCGGGTCCAGCACACGGGCGACGGAGGGGGTCATGTGCGCCATGTTGCACTTGGAGTTGCGGATGGCGCCGCTCAGGTCGTTCATGCGGTCCTCGTCCGAAGGGATGCAAAGGCAGCCGCCCGCGGCGAGGGTACAGAGCATGCAGTCAATGGCAACGTCGAAGGCGTACGATGCGAAGTCGAAGCAGCGGGAGTGCCCGCGGTAGCCGACGGCCCAGCCACGGGGGACGGCGCCGCTGGTGAAGTTTTCGTGGGAGACCATGACGCCCTTGGGCTTACCCGTGCTGCCGGACGTGAATTGGATGTAAAGGGGGAAGGATGGCGGGATGTAGGGCAGCTCAGGGGCGAGCTCGAGGGTATCTTGGTTGAGGGTCTCGTCGGAGGCGACGACGAGGACTCCCTCGGGGGCGATGCGCCGACCGAGCTCGCTCTGCCTCTGGGAGGTGACGATGATGGTGGCGCCGGTCTGCTCGACGATGGTGCGCAGACGGGCCTCGGGCTGGCTGGGGTCGGTGAGCGCGAAGGCGGCGCCGGCCTTCATGACGGCCAGGAGCGCCACCGTCGTCCACCGCGACTTCTCGAAGCACATGGGCACCGTGGAGCCGACTTTGACTCCCCGGTGCACGAGATGGCGCGCGAGGCGGGTCGACAGACGCTCCACGTCGCCGTAGGTGAAGTTCCCGTCCCAGGACTCGACGGCCGGCCGGTCGGGGCCGTTGCTGGCCACCTCGGCGATGATGTCCTGCATGCATCTCTGCATGTTCTCCGGCAGCTCGGCATTCCACGTCCACAGCTGCTCGAGGTCCTTGGTGGTGGGACCGATCGTGTCCGAGATCTGGCGGTATGGGGTTTGGAGGATTGTGGTGAGGATCTCGACGAAGGAGTCGAGTTGGAAGGCGGCGTGACGGTACGACAAGACGGCGCGGTCCCACTGGGCATTGATGATTATCTGCCCTTCGTTGATCGTTGTCTCGATCTGATATGTCCACTGGCGCAAGGGGCCGTCAGCATACTGGACAAAAGGTTAAGAGCGTAGAAAGAAAGCAAAATTGGGGACGGGCTATGGTTGGGTCTACGTACGTCGCGAGATCTCTTGGATGGAGTCTTCTCCAAGTTGTCCTGAGAGGAAGGTGTTCCATTGTTGAAGTATATTACAGGAACCGGTTGCGCGTCACTGTCGAGCTCCCTCTCGCCCAGGTCCTTGATGACCTCCAGGGCCTCGGATATGGAGTCGCTGTTCTTGAAGGGCGCCTCGCTTAGGCTCAGACTATTGTGAGTTGCCGACGACGGCTGCTGGCCGTCTCGCGTCCTGAACCCCCAGTTTACGCGACTCAGGCCGTCGTAGTTGTTGCGGTACAGCACGAGCATCCAGGCGAGGAGCAGCTCATGTCTGAAGTCGCTCACGCCACCGGCCCCGGTCCGGGGTGTCACGGCAACAGTTCTCGTGGAAGAAGGGTCGACGACAGTGCCGTTGGTCAAGACGTCTGCGTCGTCGGCATGGCTATCCTCTTGGTAGGCGGTTCCGCCGCCTTCAGTGTCCCGCAAATGCATCGTTTACTTTGGTGTGTACCTCTCGATCGAGATTGGGAGGACTTGTGGTGGGGGGTGACGAGCGTTATGATGTAGGGCGAGATTGAGCCTGCAGCATTTCACGCGCCAACAGTACAGGACAAGACGATGCGCTTCCTCTGCTGCGGTCCTGGGATGTGAAAGATGTTTGGATTTTTGACCGATGAGAGGATCAGCCGGGCAGTGTGGAGAGAGCTACCTACGCCCTTTCGTGCAGCAAGACGGCCTCTCCGAAGACGGCCTCTCCGTCTTGCGAAGCGCAAGAGTCTCTTATGTGCAACTCTGCAGCTCTGCAGCTCTTTCGGGCCGTATCCTTGCATGGCTGGCAGCCAGGACAGACTTCCCGACTCTGCTGGATCGACGAACCCCATCCATCCTTGGGCCATGGCTGGTGCCGCGGCCGAGCAACCTGCCTCGCAGACCGAGCCGATGTTCCTGCGGAGGGAAAGCGGAGGAGGCTTGTAAAGGGCGCACGCGGGTTTTGGGCCAGGCCCGTTTCTGTGACGAAGGACGAATGCGAGGCACAACGGTGCAAGGCCCCTAACCCATGAAGCCCGTCTGGGTGGGTATAGCAGGATCGTGTGCGAATGGTCGGCGCGAACAAACGTAAGGGCTAAGTTGCCCATGCAGAGCCGGTACGGATACAATCCAATACACTAACTACCTACTAATACCACAAGTCAGTGAGTGAGTGATGAATGGATGGCACTTAAGCGAGAGGGACGTCCAGATGCGAAAGAGCTGAGCACACCCTCGCGGTACCAATGAGGCAAGCGTTACATGACGGGTCCCTTGGTCCCTTGGACTAAGGCGCCATATCATCATACGTTTTGAAGGGGGTGAAAGTGAAGAGAGAAAGAGGAAAAGAGAGAGAGTGAGGGGGCGTGTGAAGATGTGGTGGGCCATGCTAGGTAGGTAGGTACCTATGTTACCCTGTAAAGGGTACTAACCTGTACCTGACCGTTACTGACTGGGGAGGGTGGGGGGAGGGGGCGCGAAGAATTGGATCAGAACGGATCTGATTAGGTACCTAGCGGCACCAAGGGGAGGCGTCCGCTTGTGGGCCGGAGGCAGGCCCGGCGGGAATGGGGGTGAGGGGCCGGGGGGAGGGGCCAAACGCCGGACATGGCTGTTCTTCCGTACCTTACCTAACTGAAATTCCCTCGTACAAGTGACTTACAGACACATACCTACTCACACACAAAAGGCGAAGCAGCCCATCAAACATCGCGGATCTGATAACTTTAATAACCCACCGTCGCACTACCGCTCATCCGAGTCGTGTGACCGGCCGCCTCTGCCGTGACCACTACTAGCACATGGATATCTTGGCGTATCTAGATGCAAGTATCCGTACAGTACTCTGTATTCGTAGTGTAACATGACTGATGGCTCCGGGTCGGATGTGGGGGGCAGAATATGCAAAAAGTGGAGGGAATCGGTGATCCCTCCCTCCTGTTTGCTCTGCTCTGCTTTGCTTACAGGTAGTAGACCTCCCGAGCCGGCTCCTCACAAGTCGCAAACTTTGCTGCGAGATGGGTGCAACGGTTCTGCTTCATCCAGTTAGCGCTCGTGAACCATGGAGAAGGAAAGGCGCTGGTTTCTTGCCGTTCCTACGTACGTACTGTACTGCGGCATTTCCTCGAATCCCCAGTATTATTCTGAACTGCCGCGTCAACCCTTGCTGGAGGCTTTTGAGTGAAACCAGGGCTCGGCGCTCGAGTCCATAATCGAGTGGTAGTCCGTCCATCTCGTTGAGTCGTCTTGGGACGCTTCGCTCTACTACGTACGGTAGTCGCTGAGGGGGGGAAAGTCTCCAAGCGTGATCCAGGCTAAATGCCCATGGCGATCGCACTATGATCGGAAATCGAGGTTGGAGAGGGTCGACGTTTTACTTTGTGAAATCCTGATGCCCGCCCTTGTATTGCCAAAACAGCTCACACACTTTCTCGCGCTCTCTCTCTACCTCTCTCTCTTCCTCTCTCTCTCCTTACCCGTCCATTCGCCTTGCCAGAGAAATAAGAAGGAAGGGAGAATAATAGAATAAGAAGAAGAAGAAGAAGAGAGAAGAGAAAAAAAGGTCCTGGCCGAAGCGACCCTCCACACCGGAACCAATCTCAGATTTCATAGCCGCACGCACGCGCGCTCTGCACGAGAACGCCCAGGTCAAAAGTCGGACCATACCAGAACACACAACAACCGACACGTAGCCAATCCTTACCTTTCCTTTCTCGGTCCCGTCAGACGCTGCCATGGGCCTCACCGTCCTACCCGCTTTAATCCCCGACATTCCCAAGGTATACGATGCCTACTTTGGGGCTTTCAAGGGGTCGGTGATCCTCGACATCCTCTTTCCCACGGGCATTGACGAGGCCTTCCGCGAGGGGCATACGAAGCACACTGTCGACTACTGGCACAAGACGAACACTCAATACACCGTCAAGTGCGTCGACGCCGAGACTGAGGAGATCGTCGGCATGGCATGGCACTGTGGGATGTCTTCTTCAAGGAGCGTACTCCGGAAGAATACCAGAGTCCCGGCGCTGTCTGGCTCCAGGGTGAACAGAGAGCCAGGGTCGACGAGTTAATCACCCCCCTCAACGAAGCCAAAGAAAAGATTTGGGGCGGCCGAAGACACGTTTGTGAGTGGATCTCGTGAACACCTCTGTCCTCGTTTTCCCGAACCCCTCCGCCCCCCCTGCCCCCATTTGCGCCCTGAGGGATCTTGTATGTGCCCCAGTCGCTGATGACTCATGTGTTCCGTTTCCCTCGTTCGAAACAGACTGTCATATCATTGCAGTGAAGCCCGAACACCAAAGACGAGGTGACGGCGCTCTTTTGACAAAATGGGGTCTTGACATGGCCGAGCTGGCGGGGCTTCCCGTCTACCTCGAGTCGTCCGAGGAGGCTTTCGCCCTTTATAAACGGCTGGGTTTTGAGGTGCTCAAGGAAAAGATTGTGCATCGCGCAGGGCTGGTTGGTGCCGAAAAGGATGTCGAGGTCCCTCTGATGGTGAAGATGCCATCCGCCGCCAAGGGCCTGAGTTTCGGCGAGTGGCGTGCTCGAGGATACCCGCCATTCGAGTGAACGCGTGGCCGGACCGGCTGCGAAGCCGGCAGTGTGACCGATTCCTGTTACCACAAGGTAGGTAGTAGAGGGTAGAGAGGGCATGCAAACTGAGGAAAAGTAAAGTCATCTGTGCCTGAGCACCTGGATGGCTTCCCTCTTGGAATTGAATGTACCTTATTTGACAGCAACAACACAGCCATCCCCTTGCTTCTTGCCTGCATGAATATCAGGGTATCCTGGAGGCTGGCCGCGAGACGCGAACGAGAGGAATGAGCCAAAAAGGAAAGAGAGGGGCTCGTGGGGCAGTGGAGAGAGAGAAATGGGGGGATGGGTGGGTGTGTGTACAGCCAGCGGATGGAATGACGGCGTGAGAAAATGGGGGTGAAGTACCGGTACGGGAGGTCTGTTGTCCTTCTGCAAAATACCTAGATACAGTATCCGTACCCCGTAGCGTATGTACCTAGGCATTCGTTGATGAGGATGGGCAATGCAACCTGACGTCTTTGGTACCTGTACGAGGTAGAAGCGAATTGATCTCGATCTGTGTGGGTGGGAGCGGAATTTAGGGAAAGGTCGGCGGGGAGAAGCGACTTCGGAGGGTGTGAAACAAGGCGATGGACCATGACAGCGAGCGGTGCGCTGGAGACAATGCGGAAGGAGGTTGGAAGGAGGGGGGGAGAAAATTTTGCAAGAAGCAAAAACACTCCTCTCCGTAATCTTATCTGATCCAGAGATTTGATTGATTAGATCAATGTCTCTAACCTACCCGAGGACCTAGCAGGGGTCTAAGCGGGTCTCTTGATCAGTACTACCTTAGATACCTACCTAGGTACGCATGTACTCACCTCGGTATGGGGCCGTTCTATTTTCCCAATGGCTACTCTGTACAAGGTACACATGTACACGTGTAGGTAGGTAGGGCCACAGGGGGCGGGAGAAGGAGCTGCAAATTCCATTGACCGGGCAGTTTGGGGACCGACCTTCTTCGAGTCCTCATCCACTTCCAATGCAATCACACATGTCGAATCCTCAACTCCGACACGAATTGATGACACCTACCCACCACACGTTCCATCCATCGCCATCGCCATCGCCATCGCCGTTCTACGTAGTATTTCCCACACCCCACACACTAGGTAGTTGGTAGGTAGGTAGTCCATGGCCGGCGCTACACGTGTACACGACGTAGTATTGCTCTCCCTGACACACAATGGCCACGAGGTTTATGGCCATGGCCCATCTATCTAACATACTCACCTAGTCGCTCTGGTCGGTGTATGAAAATCGCCTGCCATGACGAGGGTGGCTCTGCAATTGTTCGCAAATGCCCCCCCCCCCCCCCCCTTCTCTACGGATACATGGTCCACGGCTCGGTCGACTTGGCACTAAGCAACTGCCAGTTCGGTCTAGCCCGCCGCTGACTGCATGCCTTGACTAAGGTCCTTAGGGCCTAAAGAGAACCTGCTAAGGTTCTGCGCCGTACATGTGCACCGAGTCCGCAACTTCCCGCGGTGTGGCGCCCGACTTGGGAGCCAGCAGCGCCAGATTCTACACGTACCCATGCTTGCAGGCTTGCGCACCCAGCCCGGCCCAGTCCAGCCCGGCCGGGGGTGAGGAGAAGTCGCTTTCTTCTCGCTGGATCCAGACGATCCCCGAAAGCCGTTCCTCGGTGACGCAGATGCAGGGCCCAGGACATAGGGGGGGAGTGGGGGGTGTCATACCGTATGGAACCAGAGCAGCTATTTCTGCCATGCGGCCCGAGAGGATGGGCAGTGTTGTAATTCTGTACGAAGATCGTGAAGACATTATTCCACTTGCCAGAGACAACCATAACGACAACAACAATTGACAGACTGCGTTTTGGCACTCCTCTCAAGCCAGCGCTTCCTGACAGTCCCGTCAGTATCCAAACACGTCCGTTGACACAATGGCAGTAGAACCATCATCGATCCCGGCTTCTGAGCCCTTCACCCCGGCGCAGAGATTGTCCATCCTCCACGGCCCCCGCGACCCCCCTCTGGTTGATCTCAGCCTGGGAGAGCTTCTGGAGCTCCAGACCTACCAACACGGCACCAAGGAATGCTTGGTTATTCCATGGACCGGTGCACGATGGACGTACAACGAGCTTAACCAGCAGAGCCTGCTGCTCGCCCAAGCATTGCTGAAGATGGGCATCAAGTCTGGCGACAGAGTGGGCGTCATGGCCGGCAACTGCGAGCAATACGCGGCCATTTTCTTTGCCGTGGCGAGAGTCGGCGCCATCCTCGTCATCTTGAACAACACGTACACGCCCAGCGAGGCCATGTACGCTGTTGATTTCTCAGGTGGGCTTTTGTTGCAGCCGTGAGCAGGACCCGAGCTAATGTGGGTTGTCTGGTAGAATGCAAGGTCCTGTTCACGACCAAGCAGATCGGCAGGCTCGACAACACAAGGTTCCTGAGCCAATTGGCAAATAAGGTCAATAGACCCAAGGTTATCATGATCCGGGGCGACACGAGCGGATACCAGACGTACGACGAACTCGTCAAGTCAAGCTCAAGGCAGAGCCCGAGAGAGCTTCACCTCGCCATGAGCAAGGTGGTTCCGCACCAAGTGTGCAATCTCCAGTTCACCAGCGGCACTACCGGTCGTCCCAAGGCTGCCATGCTCACTCACCAGTAAGTTTGCCCAAATCACTTGGCCGGATCGTTTGTTCCTGATATTGGCCCTAGCAACGTCGTCAACAACGCCCGCTTCATTGGTGACCGCATGCGCCTGAGCCCCGAGGACGTGCTCTGCTGCCCTCCTCCCCTGTTTCACTGCTTCGGCCTCGTCCTCGGTCTCCTGTCCGTCATCACACACGGTGCCAAGATTGTGTACCCAGCGGAGGTTTTCGACACAAAGGCGACGCTGAAGGCCATTCTCGAGGAGGATTGCACAGCGCTTCACGGCGTGCCCGCCATGTTTGACTCCCTGTTCCAGGCGGCGCCCGACGACTTCAAATCTTCAAAGATCCGCACCGGTATCGTTGCCGGCGCCCCCGTGCCCCGGTACTTGATGGAGCTGATGGTCAATCGCCTCGGCATGCGGGAGTTCACCAGCAGCTACGGACTCACCGAGGCGTCGCCCACGTGCTTCAACGCCTTCACGGATGACGCTCTGGGCAAGAGACTGACGACTGTGGGTACGCTCATGCCCCATGCGTCGGCCAAGATCGTCGATAGAGACGGCAACATGGTGCCCATGGGCCAGCGTGGCGAGCTGTGCATGGCCGGCTACCAGCTGCAAGCCGGCTACTGGAACAACTCGGAGAAGACCAACGAGGTCATGGTCCGTGATGCCGCCGGTGTCTTGTGGCTCCACACTGGTGACGAGGCCGTCTTCGACGACGACGGCTACTGCTCGATCACAGGGCGTTTCAAGGACATAATCATCCGAGGTAAGCCATAGAGCAGAGTCCCTCGCCGGTTTCCGTCCACACCCACTGACATTCCCCCCTCCCCCTAGGCGGCGAGAACATCTACCCCCTGGAGATTGAGGAGCGCTTGATGGCCCACCCGTCCATCTCGCAAGCCATAGTCGTTGGCCTCAAGGACGAGCATTACGGCGAGGTAGTCGGGGCCTTTGTGCAGCGGGCCGAGAACTCGGAGAAGCCGACGTTCCAGGAGCTCAAGGACTGGGTGCGGGAGCGGCTCGGCGGGCACAAGAGCCCGGCGCACATCTTCTGGCTCGGCGAGGACGGCGTGCCAGCCAACGTGCCGCTGACAGGCAGCGGCAAGGTGCGCAAGTTCGAGATGGCAAAGGTCGGCGACGAGCTCCTCAAGAAGAGCAGGGCCGTCTCTGCCAAGTTGTGATTCCAGCTTTGGTTTGATACGAGGCGCGGCGCGTGTAAGTGTTGTTGAGAGCGATGCCATACGAAAAGTTTTTGGACGTTTTTTTAGATGTTTCTTGTTTCCTTCTTCTTGTTGCTTGTT
>PJEX01000038.1:34678-46951 GCA_005350895.1 Colletotrichum tanaceti
TTTGTTTTTTGTTTTTTGTTGTTTGTTGTTTGTTGTTTGTTGTTTGTTGTTTGTTGTTTGTTGTTTGTTGTTTGTTGTTTGTTGTTTGTTGTTTGTTGTTTGTTGTTTGTTGTTTGTTGTTTGTTGTTTGTTGTTTGTTGTTTGTTGTTTGTTGTTTGTTGTTTGTTGTTTGTTGTTTGTTGTTCGTTGCTTCTCGTCTGGGCTTGAACTGGCTGCATACCTAGGTAGGTTTACATAGATGATACTGTACATAGACGTGTCGTTGAACAGAGTTTTCGATTGCCAGGATGTGTGCAACCCTTTTCCGACATGTTGGAAAGTCTATTGCCGTCACATTCGGTGTCCCACTTTTCTCCGGATTCCACAGATGCCCGTCCGACGGTTGCAAATGCAGTTGTTTATGCTTAATCTCGCGCACGCGTGCGTGTGTGTGTGACTGTGTGTGTGTGTGTGTGTCGGTGGTCTTGGCGATGCCGCAATTGCGTACACTCCGTTGCGTTGGCAGCGTTTGTAAATCAACTTTTTGTCTATACGTAAATATAAAATACTTACCTATCTAATCTAACTACTTTTTCACTAGGGAAATTATAAATTATAGACCTATTAATATTAAAATACTATAACTAATGTTACTATTACTATTACTATTACTATTACTATTACTAGCTACCTAAAGTAAAGCTATTTAGACCCTATATAAGCTACCTACTAGTACTAGAAAGCTACTTAAAATTACTATCTTAACTAGTAAGACTAAATTTATTATACTTATAGGTAAGTACTAAAAAGCTACTTAAGATTACTATCTTAATTTAATAGGGCTTAAGATATTTATAATACCTATAATACTTATAATACCCTTATCCTTATTATCTCCCTCTACTACTAATTAGACTAAATACTAAACTAAATATTAGATTAATTAATTAAATATAGATAATAATAGTACTAACGCTAGATAAGGATAATTAGAGGAAGATAGTATAGATCTTAATATTAATAGAGAAGATAAATAAGGAAATAGCTACTTAGATAAAGTATACTATCTAGACTATAAGATAGTAGTAATATTAATACCTTATAATTAGGTAGGTAAAAAGATACTCTATTATAAGGTATAGTTAGATAAAGCTAGAGATTTAGTAGCTTTATAAGCTATTAGAGCTTCTAGTATATTATAATAACCTTACCTTTAATAAGATAAATAATTTCCTACTTAAATAATTTAGTATAACTCTCTATAAGTTAAATCTTAGTAGGTAACTTAAGGCTACTAGCTAGTTATTAAAAAAGATCTATCTAATTACTACCTAATAAAATAAAGATCTTTAGTATACCTAATTATATTATATCTAAAGATATAACTTATAGTAGCTTATATTTATTAATAAGTCTAGTATTAATAAGTATACTAGGTTATAAAAGATAGGATAGGTACTAAAAGGTCTTAAGGCCTATTAAAAGACTATCCTTAAGTATAGTTAATAGTATTAGATCTTACTAGCCTTTACCCTTAATAGTATTATTAATATTATAATATACTTAAGGATAATAAATAGTAATAGCTTCTTTATATAGTTAATATAGGGACTACTACTAAAGTATACTACTTTTCCTATACTAAAGTTAGTTATTATTATAGATAATATAAGCTTCTATAAGTAAAAGGATATTAAGGAAGCCTATAATACTACTAGTGTTATTCTTAAGTTTCTTCCTCTATACTTACTAGACTTTAACCTAATTAAAGAGTTTTTTAGTAATCTAAAGAGGCTATTTTAATAGCAGTATCCTATATAGAATTAAGATAAGGCTAATAAGTAAGACTTTAAGAACCTATTAGCAGACTATATAGTAGAGGTTAGGTAAGGGATAAGGTAGATAGAGGGATACTTCTAGTACTCTTTTATTAACTTTAAGGGGATAGAGAGGATATTTAATAATCTTATTGTTTTATAGGATATAGATATATATTTTAGCTAGGGTAGTATTAAGACTACCTCTAAGGTAGAGCTTTTACTTTAGTTAAAATAGGCTAAAATAATTAATAAAAATAATATATTAAAAATAATATATTAAAAATAGCCTTATAGGCTCTCTAATAAAGTAAAGTATCTATAGCAGTACTTATACTGCCTGCTAACCTCT
This sequence comes from Colletotrichum tanaceti, assembly GCA_005350895.1. Taxonomy (NCBI): domain Eukaryota; kingdom Fungi; phylum Ascomycota; class Sordariomycetes; order Glomerellales; family Glomerellaceae; genus Colletotrichum; species Colletotrichum tanaceti. The sequence goes on from PJEX01000038.1 coordinate 36,827, forward strand.
CTAATCCCTTTATTATTTCCTATCTCTTTATAAGTTACTACCTAAATCTTCTATATAGTTAGACTAATCTAACTATATTAATAAGGTGTTATCTTTAATATAAATTAGATTAGCTACCCCTACGCCTAGTAGGTTATTATCCTTATTATTATTATTAGTATTATTATTCTAATTAAGGTATTAATTATATAGGGTATTTAGAAGGTATTAACTTAGTTAGAGAGCTAGGCTTAATTAATTTTAACTTAGTTAGAGATATAGTAATAAGATTAAAGTTAGCCCTAGAGGTAAGAATATAAATAATAAGCCTATAAAGGCTAGTTAATTAGTAAGTTATTAATTAAAAGTATATATACTTACTAAATCTTATATTTTTAAGTAGCTAACTATAAAAAGTCCCTTTATTAACTTAAGCCCTTTTAGCTGCTTTATTAACTTAGGCCTATTTAACTACCTTATTAACTTAGGCTCCTCTATTAATTTAAACTCCTTTACTAACTTTATCCTCTCTATAGCTTAGGCTATGTGAAATTTTACTTAGTTATAACGTACTTGCATAGCGAGTAGGCTAACATAGCGAGCAGGCTACCTTCCTCTACCCTTCTACCTTTTATATAAGTCAATTAAACTATAACATATGAAATTAATTAAAACTACTTATTATCCTCTTCCTTATTACTATCCTAAACTACTTCACAGGTTTGTGCGTTATGTCTAGGCTTTCTGTAATTACTACATTGCTACACGCATAGTTTAGCACCTTCTGTATAACCCTCCTTCTAATAGTTATTCTCTCCTCTAGCATTAACACTACCCTTTTCTACTTATAGTGCCTCTGCTTTAGTAGTATTAAGTAACCCTCTAAGATATAGTTAGGTCTTTTTTACCCTCTAGCGCTTACTTAGTACCTCTATCCCTATATAAAGCTTATAGTTCTTAGCCTTAATAATAGCAAGCTTATAGGCTAACTTGCTAATACCTCTAGCCTAGAAGTTAATTACTTTATACATTAGTGTTAGTAAGCTACCTTAATATGCCTAGATCTTCTTTTTAAGGGAGGAAGCACTTTATACACCCTCTAGTGCTATAGTTAGTGTCTTTACGTCCTAGGAGCCTTAGCTGCTTAGCTGTAAGGTTAAGGGTGTTAGCGTCTTTAGCTTGAAATCTAACTAAGAAATAACTACTTTAGGGTTAAAAGGTATAAGGCCTGCCTGTCTAAAACCTGCCTATACGTTATCTTTGCCTATTAAGGCAAAGAATGCTTCTTTAAAGGTAGGAAAGAAGTTATCCTTAGTAATATACAAAATCTGTATCTATATTATCTTCTTAATTTCCTTGCTATATAAGTACTTTAATAGGCTAAAGCACCTAACATTAAGAGGCTAGAGCTTATACAATAAATAGGGAGGCATGCATAAAGCAATAATGCTTTATTCCTTACAGTATTTATTAAAGTTAGTTAATTTATAGCTGTTATAACTATTAAGGATTAAGAGGTAATAAAAGCCCTTTATATAAGTCTTTATACACTAATTAAAGTGCTTTAGCTAATCTAGGCTAATATTATTTATTATCTATCTATTTTTGCTTAGATAGATACACTATATAGCTAGGAATTAGCTGTTAATATACTAGGAGAGGAGGTAATATTTACCCTTTACAATAATGTATAGAGGTATTACCTAGCTATCTATATATACACCCTAAATAACAGAAACCTATTCCTAATTGCTAAGCTGCTTTATATAAGGTCTTCCCTTATAGTTAGATATTATAATAACCTTTATATATAACAGCATTCCTATTAGGAACCTAGTCTTATTAAAATTATAGATATTATTATTAAGTATTCTATACTTTGTAATTATGTTTTGCATAAGTGTAAACTAGCCTTATATAATTATAGGATCCTTAGCTAAGGCCCTCTAATAGTTAATTTGACGTTAAAATTGCATTTTTAATTAGGGGATGCGTTATATAAAGTTCTCTGCCTATTAGGGTCCTGTATACGTCCTGTTGCGTGCGTTTAGGAGTTAGTTAGCTATTTCTTATATATCTTCTTGTTGCAGAGGGAACCCTTAATTAATTAGGTTAATAACTTGTTTAAGAATTACCTCCTCTTTAGTTATAGTTATCTTCATTAAATTCAGTTGTCTTTTAGGTTATGTGATGCGTCTAACGCATTAGTATTAGAGTGTAGTTTGAGGGACCTTAAAGGTTAGGGCTGCTTTTCGTACAGACATTTTTAGGTCTTTTTCGATAGCCTGGATGGCAAGGATAATACGACTTTCAATTGAGGAGGATGGCATGTTTGTACGTGGAGGAAAGTTAGTGTAAAGGTTAAAGAGGTAGAAAGTTGGAAAAGTGGCCCGCTCGCTATGTTGGCCCGCTCGCTATGCGAGTACGTTAAAAGTATATTACTTAAGATTAATAGTCTCTATAACTGCTTATAAAGGCCTTATATATTAATAAAATCCTTAATTAACTACCTTATTATTTTAATTAGGCTAACTAGTATACTAAGATTAGAGAAGTAAGTTATTAGTAATAACTATATAACTATAAGGCTTAACTTAATTAATCTAAGCTGCTTAAGGGTATCTATAGTACTACCTTTACTTACCTATTAGTTACCTTCTTAATTAATAAACTACTTAATAAAATTATTTACCTTAACTTACTTACTTGACAGCAATTTCTCCTTATATTATAGTAGTAATAATAATAGTATTAAATTAGCTATCTCTTTTAATCTTAAATTTAAAGGTATCTATAGTAGTAGTAGTAGTAGTAGTAGTAGCCTAAGCAGTACTAGATTAATTAGATACTACTAAGGAGAAGGGGATTAGAGATATTAAGGCTATCTTAACTCTCTATTACTACTAAAGGATAAGTTAACTACTATATTTCTAACAGTATTATTACTTACTACTAGAAAAGCAGTAGTTAGCCTAGCTAGCCTACCTATAGCAGTCTTATTATCTTTACCCTACTTTACTATACCTTTTAATTAACCTTTTACTATACCCTTTATAAAGTACTATTAGGTAAAGGCTATAACTACACCTAGTAGAGGATTATTAATACTAATACCTAGCTACTACTTTAATATTACTACCTACTATAGCTTAAAGTTATATAGTATAAGCTAGTAGTACTCCTTATTAATAATAAAGCACTAGTTAGTGTTAGGACCTTTCCTACTACTATTATAATAACTTATCTAATTAGTATACTAATAATACTTTATTAGCTACTAAAATAACCTCTCTTTCTACTTAGCTTACTTAGCTACTTTATTAATTATATTATTTAATAGAGATATAGCCTTCTTTAGCTTAAAGTATAACTCCTAGCCTTATAGCTAACTAGTTAGCCTACACAGCTTTTATAATAGTATTTTAGCTACCCTTACTAGCTTAATTACTACTACTACTCTTATCTATACTAGAGTACCTATAGCTAATGTAATTAACTTAGTAGTATAGGTAACTTTAATAGTAAAGAATACCTCTAAAAGGCGTTAACTAATTAGCTTAAGCTACTTAGTAATTAAAGCCTATAGTAAGACTAGCTACTTATTATCTATAGTACTAAAGTTATTATAAAAGTATATAATTAATATCCTTATAGTTACCTTCTTTTTACTAAATTTAATTAATATCTATCTCTTTATTAAGTAGTATTACCCTTAAAGTTAACTTTAAATATAGTCTTTTATCTCTTTTAAAAGCTACTTTTCTTACTATATATATATAATATTACTAGCTAATAATAACTTTAAACGCTATATAATTTAAAAGGGCTAAACAACTAGTATTAATACTACACTAAGGAACTTAGGCTTAATTAAGAAGTAGTAATTTAATTTATAGTCTTTAAGGGTTAAGGGTATAGTTATATTTTATTATTATTATAAGGGTATTAAATTATACTGCTATAGGCCCTATAATAAAGTCCTAAAAGGATTATTAAAAGGATTATTAAAAGGATTATTAAGGGTATTAAACTATATAACTACCTATCTTATAGTTAATAGTATCTTTATAGTTAATAGGGTCTTTAATAAGCTTAAATTAAAGCTTTTAGTAGCTAGGTATATAATTCTTACTAGCTTTATCCTAGGCTGCAGTATTTTTATTAGTATTATTAGTATTATTAGTATCTTTAGTACTTTTATTAACTATACTAATTTTATTACTTTTACTATTATTCTTATTATTTATATTATTTTTATTAACCTCTTTATTAATAATATTATTTTTATAGCCTTAAGGCTTTTACTACCTTATAGCCTTCTTCTTCTTTATAACCTTTATAATTAAGCTTTTTAGCTTTAATAATATTAATTATAAGGTAGCTACTACTAGTAGTAGCTACTAAATAATTATCCTTATCTAACTACTACTTAGTAGGTTACTAGTAGATAAATTTTAGATTAGTATTATAGTAATTAAGGCTATATAGGTAGCAGCTATATAAGTAGCCTTTTAAGCCTAAGTACTATTAGCTAGTAGTACTAGAGATAGTACCTCTATATTACTAGCTGCTATAGGTTTATTAGGCTTTTTCTATAGCATCCTACTATTATTAATATTAATTAAAACTATTTAGATACTTAAGTATACATAAATTAAGGTATTTTTATAGGTTAGGCCCCCTATACCCTTAGGGTAGAGGGCAGTATGTTGCAGTATGTTGTATTTTATATTTACGTATAGATGAAAAGTTAATTTACAAACACTGCTAACGCAACAGAGTGTAATGAGGGATCTGTAATTGATGCTCAAGAGATCTCTCCAAGGTTTGCAACGTGCAGGTGAGGCCAAATTCAACTGCAGTCATGCCGTGACTCCTTCTTACTGTACCTTCCGTTTGGGGGAAGGTCGCGAGTTTCTCAACATCAATTTCCCCCTCTATATAAAAATAAAAAAAACAGACGTCTGATAAGCGTTATTATTATTATTCTTCTTCTTCTTCTTCTTGTTCTTCTTCTTGTTCTTCTTCTTGTTCTTCTTCTAAGGGGAGTGAATGAGTCACCGGGATTTCAGTCTCGTCGCGTCGTCGGTCTTGTATCATTTCTGTCTTGTAACCCAAAAATACGATTCGTCCATGAAGGATGGGTTCCCTTCTCATATATACGTATCACCATCAGCAAGCAACCTTGACTTAACAGACAACTTTCCTATCCTTTTTTTCCCTTCCTTTTTTCAATCTGTTTCTGTTTGGCCTTCACCGGAAAAGAGGCAGCTTTCAAAAAAGAGACTTACTTTTGTTCCAATACAGTGTTGGACAAGCTGCAACAATGCCTCAATCAACCGTCCCCTCCCCGACACTCCTCTCACTGGCACAGGCCTACCCTCATGATCCGGCACACCTCCACAACGTCATCCTCCCCCAACTGGCCCACCGCCTCCGCCTAGCAGCCCTCTGGTCCATCGCGCCCTCGACCAAAGTCCTCGACATTGGCTGCGGTCAGGGCGACTCGGCTCTCGTCCTCGCGCACGCCGTGGCCCCGTCGACCCCCGATGGTGGTAGCACCGACATATCCGGCACCGGCACCACAGCCGGAGCATCCCCCGGTCCCGCACCCGGACACGTCACGGCGCTGGACCCCGCCCCGGGCGACTACGGCGCACCGTACACCCTCGCCGAGGCCCAGTCCCACATCCTCTCCTCCTCCCCCTACGGCGCGCACATCACCTTCCACCGGTCCGACGCCCCGAGCTACCTCGCGTCCAACTCGTCCGCGACCTTCGACTCGGCGACCTTGTGCCATTCGCTGTGGTACTTCCCGTCCCGCGCCGCCGTCGTCGCCCTCTTCGGCGCCCTGCACTCCTCCCGACGCATCGGGAGGCTGTGCCTCGCCGAGTACTGCCCGCAGGCCCGGACCCCGTCCCAGGAGCCGCACGAGATGGCGGTCGCGGCGCAAGCGCGGCTCCACGCCCTCCGCGAGGCCCGGGGGAAGTCCGAGCCGAGCGACGCCAACGTCCGCTGCGCGCCGGACCCGGAGGAGCTGGTGGCCCTGGCGCGGGAGGCCGGCTGGGTGCTGAAGGAGAGGGGGTCCGTCGACACGCCGGGGATGCTGGACGGCCAGTGGGAGGTCGGCTCTGTGCTTGCTGCCGACTGGACGGAGGAGGTTGCTAGGGAGGGCTTGGGGAGAGAGGCCGAGGAGGAGCTGCTGGGCTGCGTTGCCAAGATCGAGGCTGCCGTTGCCGACTTGAAGAAGGACGGGGAGAAGGTTCAGACGTTGGATGCTGCTTGGGTGGTCATGGAGCGCTGAGGGCCCTGGGTCACACGCGCAGCAACACATCACTGACTGCAGCCCTGGACAGGATACGGAGTACGCGGCGCCTCCGGTGCCAGACTCCCATTAGAGACATGCAAGAGTAGAATGATACTGTGTAACCGCTGCTTTCAACAACGCATCCCTCGGATCCCACCCTCCCCCCTACACCACGTTGCCTTTGGTCTGCTTGAAATCCTTCACGCGAAGGTCTTTCCAGACGCCCACGCAGGCTATGGCGAGAGCCAAAACAGCCGTCGAGGCTATGAGCATGGTTTTCTGTGTGTCGCCGTAAGCACGGACAATGGCATCCCGGGTCGCCGATCCGACTGGGTAAGATCTTTGTACCTCTAGGGCCCCGTATATCGCGGTGAAGTCCCCCTTGGTTTCGGCCGGGAGATACTTCATGAGCCTCTTGGGGAAGATATCTTGCCAGATGGCTGCGGCCACTGTCGCACCAATGGCCCCGCCGATGCTGGCAAACATTCCCCCAATGGCCAGGACCACCGCAAGGTACTGGTGCTCCACGACGGCCATGACGGCCATCTCCTCGCAGATGGCAAGCGTCCCGCCGGCAAAAGCAATCATGATTTGGCACATGACGATGTATCCAATGCTGATACCTGGCTGCTCGAAGTGGATCATGAGACCGACGCCCAGTATAGTGAATGGTACGCCAAAGTACCAGGCCAGCCACCTGAAGCGGCCAGACAGGCGGATGGCAATGCCAACGGGGATGCACCAGATGCAGGACCCAACGCTGTAGATGTTGGTGATATAAGTTGCCGTCGTGAGATCGAGGTCGTCGACTACCTGTAGGAAAGAAATGTAATACGAGTCCCGGAGATTGTGGCTAATGAATATGACGGTGGCGAGGGCGCAGGCGCCCAGTATTGTACGGTTGGTCAAGAGTTCCCAAGGGAGGTACTTGACAGGCGCGAAAAATCTCTCCCATAGGCCGAAACTCACAAGGAGCGTGCCACCGATAGTGATCATTGCAATGATCTTGGGTGATCTCCATAATTCAGGCTGTCTCTGGTAGAGGTTGAACGGCAGCAGGAAGAGAGCGAAACCGGCAATTACAAGGAAGAGGCCGATGACATCGAACTGAACGAAGTTGTGCCGGATGATCTCCTAAGTAGCCTGGCGTCTCTTTTCTACCACAACGAGGTCCTGCTTCTTGGCTTGGTAGTAGCTGTAAACAAAGATGCCGAAGAGCGGCATTGTGACGACAGGGATGACGATGGAAAATATGCCGAATCCCCAAGCCAATCCGGGGCCGGCGAGGATGCTTTTCCCAATTGGCCCGCCGAGCCAGGCCGTGATGATGTTGGGTGAAAGCGCAAAAGCAAGCATGAGTCCTCGGTTCTTGAGTGCCGAAGTGTCGGCAATAAAGATGCTCATGGTATATGACAGACCACTATATCTGTTCTGGGCATTAGCAGAACATCTCAAGCCGTGTCACACCCCGTGCATATGTTATGAGCCCCTCCCTCACCCCCGCATATCCATCGACATGAACATACGTAGTATCCGTACTATTTCGAATACTGCAGGACCCCACGGCCAAGCATGGGTCATGGTGAGCCGAGCAGTGGAGAGTGGAAAGACTTACCCAACCGAGTAGAAGACCTGTGCGGCGGTGTACATGGCGAGGTTCTGGCAAGACGCCATCATGACCAAGCCAGTTGTCAAGAGGGTAACGCAGAAGGCGTAACCATGAGGACGACCCCAGACATCGAGAACCTTTGCGAGCGGCAACTTCATCAGGCCACCGACCAGACTAGCCATAACATGTATGGTGGCTGTGGAAGCATGCTTCTGGAAGCGCCCCGTGACATAGGGGGTCAGTGCAAACGCCATGCCCTGTTGCGTGTTGTTGACAAAGTAAATGAGCCACATCAGGGCGTAGGCGGTGATGAGCGTTTTCTGAGACCAGGCCTTCGTTGTGGCCTCTATTTTCTGAACGCCAGCCGGGGCGTTCTGGGAAATATTATCGTCGTCGTCTAAGTGGCTGGAGTGGCTCTTCCGGCTGGAAGCTGAAGCATCTGCTTCCTTCGAGCGGTTCATACTGATGTCGATAGGGGCTGGGTCCAAGGGCGTGTAAAGGATGCTTACGCAGCTGCAAGATTCAAGCTTCAGGATGGTACAAGCAAGTTAGGAGTCTTCTACAAATAAACAGGTACCTGGATCATCGTCACCGGACGTGCTGGGAATGGATCCGGAGCGTGGGCAGGCAAGAGGAATGCAACGACGATCCAGTGCTATGTATCTACACTACCTAGGCCTTGTACATACGTATTTGATACGCTCCTTCCGTTTGGGTAAAGTTGCACATATCTCCCGTGGGAGGACCTCAGACAAGGCAAGAAAAGTCCATCCAGGCCTGGCTCATTTACATATAAAAACACGTCCCTTCCTGATGTGCGAGCTCGCCTTTCTTCTCAACAACGTCTTCGTTTTACGCCATCTCGTTTTCTCATGTGGATGGCTGGCGCTCCATGTCTAGCGCTATGAGCGGCACCGAGCTGCGGCCACCTCCGCTGGGCACGCTGATCAACTCGCTACACGCCGATATTGCCGACCGACACCACATCAACAGCACTAAAGCTCACCTGAGCTCCATCTAGGCATCATCAATGAGGCACCACGGCCCATGAGTCGTCGAGGGTTTTCAACTTATCAATCGCGGTGGGGCCGGTTCCTCTTTACCGCCATGTACAGAGTACCTTACGAGTATCCGTACACTACGTACACTACCTACGTATAATGATGGGTGGTACTGGTGACGGTGGGCGTGGACCTTGCGTGGGCAACGGAGACAATTGGGGCGACGATATCCTTGATGTTCTGCCAAGTTTCTAGAGAGGGTCGCAATTCAACCCGACCCGCGAGATGACATGGCTCCAAGCCGAGGGCATTTTGAAGAAGAAGAAGCCGAAGACGGCCGATTGACCGGCGGCAGATGAGACTTGGCACACGGTCAGTCCCGGCCACGGCACAGTCTCCAGTTCGAGACAGAACAGAAGCCCGAGTTTCGTCATCGGATTGACGAATCCTGAAAGCTTGTGGTACAAACACAAAAACATCCCTGCCCCTCCGACGGGAAGAGCGGAAGGCGCTGTGACCTGTCCCACGCAGTGGACAGGAAGAGAGTCAGTTAGGTAGGTGGTAGGTAGGTGGTAGGTAGGTGGTAGGTAGGTGGTAATTAGGTCCCTTGGTCGCAGGAGGAGCGTGATTTTCCCACGAATCTACCATAATAGGCACCCGTGGCACCTTCGCCCGAATCTGACCCTACGACTGTACTACCTAGCTTCTGCTAGGTGCACCCCTAGCCGTCCGGGTACCTAGATGCGATGAGCATGGGTACTGTACCTCAGGCTCTACGGATACACGTGTAGAGAAGACCCCTCCTCAATGGGAGTACTTCGTACTGGTACAAAACACAAGAAGTCTCCACTTACATGGACCCATCCATGAGAAAATTTTGCGTTTTGATCTTATCAGATCCGGCTGGCGTTCCCACCCGGCCGTCGGAGATATGCCCGAACTGGGTTCTGATAAAGTTATCAGATCCGCTGAGTACAGACACAAGCCACTGACTTAGCTGCAGAAAAATATTAAGAGAGAATTCAGAAAAAACACGAACCCGAAGCCAAGCCACGCACGCAACTGGCTTTCGTTGCGACAACCACGAGGGATGACCACGACAAGCTCCATCCCGCCCGATTCCGACCGAATTCTATGTTATCAGATCCGTCTGAAGACTCGGGCATGCCTAAAATTCCTCGGAGCATTTCATAGCCCTTCCAGCCTCTACGTTAGTACACTACGAACAT
>PJEX01000038.1:47051-60254 GCA_005350895.1 Colletotrichum tanaceti
CCCCCCCCCCCCCCCCGAAAGCTGTCGCGGGGTCAAGGTACAACAAGCGCACCCCGCCGTCAACCTCCCTCCCTCTGACCATCACCCCCAGTCTCCAGAACTTGCGGGATGCACCGTGTGCTGGAAACGATGTCATGACCCGGTCGTGGAGCTGCTAGGCGCCTCGGTCGAGTCGGTTCCTCGCTTCGAGCTGTTGCGTCCTGCAGCTCGTGGCCGAAAAATCTCTGAACCATGGCATGGCGGAATCAAGTGGGCTCGTTGCAGGGCCGGCAAAGGCGAGTCAATGGCGCCGGCTCGGCGTGTCTGTCCAAAGGAGCAGGCGGTGGTGACGGATTCCCGTGAAGCTCCCCGAGATCGAAGGAAGCTCGTCCTTTCTTCCTCAACCCTTCACTGTTCATGTGTCCACCAAATTCAGGATCTTGAAGCTGTGAAGACCATCGCATACAACCCTGTCCAAGCCTAGAGGGAATTTCCTTCCATTCCTTGATACCCCCCCTCCCTCTCCTCGAAGCTTGTTTTCTTGCCCGCAGAAACAACGACCAAAACACCCCCTGATCCTGCGAGACAACAGCCAGTTAGTCAGTCAGTCAGTCATTGGACGACGAGGAAACCGCAGCCATGTCGGCGTCAATCTCCCTCTCCTCCGTCTTCTCCAACGAGAGCATCGTCAAGCTCCCTCACCCGTACCACACCGAGTACGCGGTCCAACGCGCCTTCAACCACGACACCTTCGCCGGCAAGACGGCCGAGGGCGGCCTTCACTTCTACCGCCTCGTCCCCCTAGCTCCATCTAAGGACACCAAGCAGGCCGCCCTGCCCGAGCGTCTTCACAGCGAGAACCTCTACTTCACAGAACCCGCGGGCCTCAAGTCCAGCGAGCTCCCCGCCGACTCCAATAACAGCGCGTGGGCCCGTTCCCGCCGCTCCCCGAGTACCGTCTTCTCCTGGGACGGCAAGACCGCGCCGACGCTCGCCCAGGCATGGCTTCACGTCTACGTCCTCTTCGTCCTGCGCCCGGCGGAAGAGCTCGTCCGCCTCGAGCTCCGCGGCGCTGGCGCCGGCAATCTTAGCCAGCAGCTCCGCGACGTCCTGCTCGCCATCGAGCACCCGACCCAGGACGAGACGCAGAAGCCCGCCTCCACGTCCGAGCTGTCCACCGTCGTCCTGCTTCGCTCCGCCTTCTGGCAGGGCGCCGGTTCCCCCTTCGGCCCCCGCCCCGTCTGGCTTCCCGCCGAGTCCCCCGCCAGCCTCGAGCGCCCTTTGTCCTCGTACCCCCTCACGCCGCTGCAGCACACCATGACCGCCGTCCCGGCCTCGGACCCGGCCAACCCCAACCTCTACCAGCAGGCCTGGCACCCGATCCGGCCGGCCAAGCCCGCGCCCGGCGCCACCGTCTACAGCCGCTGGATCCCGCACCTGCGCGAGACCTTCTCCATGGTCGCGCTCGACTACAAGAACCCGGAGCACCTGCGCCTCTTCCACGAGTGGCAGAACGACCCGCGCGTGTCGCAGGGCTGGAACGAGACGGGCACGCTCGACCAGCATCGCGAGTACCTGCGCAAGATCGACGAGGACCCGCACCAGTTCGCCATCCTCGCCGCCTGGGACGACACCTTCTTTGCCTACTTTGAGGTCTACTGGGCCAAGGTGCGTCTCCTCTCCATTTCCCTCATCATCACACTCCTCCTCCTCCTTCTCCTAGTCCTTCCTCTCTCGAGCCCCCCCCTCTCTCTCTGATGATCTGCCTATCTACTTAGTAAAAATGACCTGACTAACGCTCGCGACCACAGGAGGACAAGCTGGGCGGATACTACGACGCGCAGGACTGGGACCGCGGGCGCCACTCGCTCGTGGGCGACGTGCGCTTCCGCGGCCCGCACCGCGTGACGGCATGGTGGTCCTCGCTGATACACTTCCTCTTCCTCGACGACCCGCGCACGAGCTGGGTCGTCGGCGAGCCCAAGAAGACCAACGACACGGTCCTCATGTACGACTTCATGCACGGCTTCGGCCTCGACAAGTTCGTCGACCTGCCGCACAAGCGCAGCGCCTTTGTGCGGTGCTCGCGCGAGCGCTTCTTCCAGCTGTGCCCGCTCGGCGACAACGAAAAGGTCGTCGGCGGCATGCGCATTCAGCTGGTGCCCAAGCTGTGAGCCAAGCTACGTACGTAGAGTAGGCCGACACTGGGAAGTCGTGATGGTGGTGATGATGGTGATGGTGGGGGGGGGGGCTGTATGTGTGGGTGGGTTGGTGAGTGGGTGAGTGGGTGTAAGTGGATGAGGTACTGTAGATTTTTGACCACAGCCGGAATGTGGGGGGTTTGCGTGTACATGAATGCGAACTGGATTTGAAGCCGGGTCCAGGGAAGGTTTCAATTTTTTTTGTGTAGAATTATGTCAAGGTGTTGGATTCGAACCCTTGCCAACAAAAGGTTCTTGAATGATTATTCTGTCAGTATCCAGTGTGTGAAGACACAAGTGTGAAATTTCGGTTGGCAAGGACATAGGTAAACACAAGTCCATAGGTAAACACGAGTCATGCTGGCGCAATCTAATTTGTGAATATCTCTCTCGCTCTCTCTCGTATATACACATTGCATTCAAGTCTAGTCAGCTTCAGTCTAAAACTACCGGACAGACTTGTATCCATCGTCGCTAATATTACTCCCAAGAACACCGTTTTCCCTCTAAAAAGATGCATCCTTTCCTTCCTGTTCGCAGAAAATAGAGATACGAATAAAATGAGAAAAATATTTTCTGGAAACAAGTGAATCAAGATCCGGGAGCCTGTCCCATCTTCATATGGTTCCAGCAGTCTGCGTAGCCACAACGGTTAGCAACCAAGTCATTGACGACAACGACGAGTGGGCGGTGAAGAAGAAAAGGACGGCGAACTCACTGTCAAAGCCGAGGTCGTCCTTGAAGTAGGCGTGCATGACATCTTCGCCCCACGTGGTGCCCACCAGGGGCCCGCTGGCGACGGCCTTCTTGCCGATGGCCAGCCCGATCATGGGCTCGACGTGACCGAGCTCCGAGAAGGTAGGCTTGTGGGCCTGACCCGTCAGCTTGGCCAGCATGAGCTGGTGCGTGTTGATGGCTGCGTAGTGGCCCATGTGCATCGCCGAGCCACAGCGCTTGATGCCGGACCAGAGCGCGATGTCGCCGACGGCCAAGTGGTCCCGGGCGTTGGGCACGTCGCCCGACAGCACCAGGTTCGGGTGCACCTTGACGAACCCTTGCTCGTCCTTGGCAGCCGCGGGGAAGTAGTCCGTCGAGGGGACGCTGCGGGAGATGGCCATGATGACCTGGGACGCCACCAGCTTGGTGCCGTTTGTGAACTCAATCTCGTAGCGCGCGCGGCCATTCTCGGCAGGGGTGTCGAGCTCATGTGTCTCCTTGACGCGATGGCTCATGAGCACCTCGACGCCGGCCTCGCGCGTGAGCTCGAGCGCCTTGTCCTTGCACTCGTCCGACAGGTCCTCCGACGAGAGGAGCTTGTCGCGGGAGTGGACGAGGGTGACCTTCGTCGATGGCTCCGAGAGCTTGAGCTCAGCTGCCATCTCGATGCCGACGGCGCCGCCGCCCACAACGACGACGCCGTCAGGGGCGTCCTGGACAGAGCGGATCTGTTCCTCGGCCTCGAGGAGGAACTGCTTGCGCGTCAGGGACTGAGGCACGACGGGGAAGACGCGACGCAAGCCCGAGGCTGCGATGAGGAAGTCGTAGGAGTAGTCCCGGGGCTGCTTGGTGACGTGGTCAAGGACAGTGGCCGTCTTGGCGGCTGGGTCGACCTTGGAAACCGAGCCCTGGACGAAGCGCACGTTGGGCCGCTGAAGCGAAGGGATGTCATCGAACTTGACCCAAGACTTTGCTGCGTATTTGGAGTCGGCGAAGGCGAGCGGCGTGCCGATGATATGAACTTGAGGGAGGTCTGGTCAGCAGCGTCGTTTACGTTGTTTTCGGCGGCCAGCCAGCCACACAAAGGAGAAGTTGGACTTACAGTAGCCGTCACGCTCGTCGGCGATGGTGATGTCAATGGGGATGTTCTTGAAGTCTGGGTGGTGCTCGTAGGGCGTGTGGGCGAGACGAGGGGGCTTGCCGCTGCTCAGATCGAGCAGGTTCAATGCCGCAGAGACGCCGCCATATGAGGTTCCGATGATGAAGACCCTGACGGGCGGGATAGCACCAGGAAGAGAGCCCATCTCGTCTGTCTGCGCTAAAATGTTCTGCGGGCAGGGAGAGTTCAAGTCCAAGGAGCGTGAGAAGAGGGGAGAGGACCGGCTGAAGCTGATAGACTCTGCCAGTGACGAGGCGGAGAGGGCAAGGCAAGTCGATGCGGACGAGAAGTTGTGAAGAAGCAGTTGCAGACGGGAACAATTGCGCGGTCAACAGTAGACATAAAGACAGAGCCCACCGGAAGCCGAGCGGAGGGCCTGTATCGGAACGGAGTTGCTCTGGGCGAGGGATTGTGGGACTGGCTAAAGTTGCCCGATGAATCTCACCGAATCCTCTCAACAACAGGGATCCAGGCTCATCTCTCAAGACCGGGGCAACAGAAGCAGAGGCAGAGGAAGAGGAAGAGCAGGGCGTGGGCGTGGACGTGGGCGTGGGCGACGACAGGGGCAAGTTGAGCCGATGGCTGGCTCGGAGAATGAGACGTGTACTGCAGCCGGGACGGTAGGACGGGGAACAATCTGGATCCGCCAGGCCATGGCGATCGAGGAGGAGAAGGGACTCAAGCACTCAAGGCAGAGAGGCCGAAGGACCGGCGGGCTCGGGTTGAAGGTGGGGGAGGGCAAGCAACGGCGGATATGACGGCATGGTTGGATGGGCTTGTACACGGGGGATGCTCTAGGGGGGTTTGTAGGGATAGGAGGGAATCGTGGAAAACCGATGTACTATCTAGTGCTGCTATGGATGCAATGTGACTCCTCGTGGAAGCGCGTGTGGATGAATTGTGTACGTACGTGTAGCATACGCTAAGAGGTAAGGTTCAAATTGCTGGCTGTAACCTGTCACCGGTTGATGAAAGCAAGAGTCGGAGGAGGAGTCGGAGGAGGAGTCGGAGGAGGAGTCGGAGGAGGAGGGGTGGGTGGTTTGGACATTGAGGGGGGTGAGGTTGTTATTCTGTGAGAATTATCAGATGGTGGGAGGAGTTAAAGTTATCAGATCCGTCCAGAGGCCTGCAAGCCACCCCTAAACCCGGGGGGTCTCTTTCAGGCACAGACAGTCTCGCTGGGATTAGGCTGTTCGTTACCTAAAGGGGACAAATGAGAAAAAATAGGATGGGGATAAATTACATACACATGCGTGTTTGCCTGCGCCTCGTTTTCAGTGGGTAGCAGTCCTCAGGCCCCAAGGAAGTCAGTCCATCTGATCCATCTCGTGGTTCCTTTGCGTCCTGTGTGAACATGGAGGCCGTTGAAGCTAGGTACTTGGCAACGTACCTATGCGTAGTGCCGCCCCCAGTGCTTGAACGGCCTGTTTCTTTGACAAATTCGAGATGAGTGTGGGTGGGCGAGTGGGCATGACGATCGGTGAGTGGGCGTTGTTGGCCCGGGAAGGAAGCGAGGGCAACCTCCAGAAATGCGCCATTTTCTCCAGAAGGTGCCGCAACGCCTGCAATTCGTAGGCCTGGATTTTCCCCCTTCTGATTCGTGTGCGTAAAGAGAGGGTGGGAAGAAAAGGGAGGAAGTGTGAACATTGAACAAGTTCGTACTATGTACCGATGGTGCTATGTACGGGTGTAGATCCGCAAAAAAACAAAAGGAAAACAATATCCCCTCTCCGTACCCCTCAGACTCCACTGACTCCGCACCCACTCAGCCATTCGGGATGAGAAAACCCGACCTTACCGAATGTGGAAGGAATCGACATCAATTCCCGCCAAGACAAGTTATCTGATCCGGCCTCGTAAGCCCGGCATCGGCCCCACTTGAAATGTCTTCTTACCTACCTATGATGTACCTACGTACCTAGTAAGGTACGATATAGACTACCTGCATCCGTACCTAGGTATGTACACTGTATCTTGTACTCTGTACTGTACATGTTCCCACCTTCTTCACCCACCCCCCTCGGAGTTCCTCCATCGTCACTTGCTATCGATGCTATCGTGAGAGCTCCGTTGTCTAGCCCACTAGGTACCTCCGTACGGTATCCGTACTCCATACTCTGTATCGAAGATGGTCTCTCTCGCTGCTTGACGGGCCCCGAGGACCCTCGTGCATCGGAGATCAGCGCCGTCGTTGACTACCGGTCGCCGCCACATGGATTCCTCTTCGATGAGATCTGTTGTCACCGACCATGACCATCCGTGATAATGATTCCCCTTGCTACCCAACGAACTTTGTGTGGATGCCGGTGACAAAAAATATCCCTCCTCTCCAGCAGAACCCCTAGCTTCGCACACCGGAGCTTCCTTGCCACAGCTGTACGCCCGAGTCCCGTGATACCTTTCCCTTCTTAATCGACTGACTCGAGCTGAGATGTCGGGAACACGCTATTGGTTTCTTGGCTGTCAGGTCTCTTCAATATGCCCGACCAAGACTTGAGAGTGGGCTGAGCACGTTGCCCATTACTATGTTCCGTCGGTTCCGGAGCAACAACAGCAACAGACGCCAGAGAATGCAAAACCCAAGGTAAGTTCAGCTTTCGGGTAACCATCGCCGGTGTTCGCCAAACGCGAGGCTTACCTTGCCATCTTTCCAGCGCTCTCAGGCCGTCTTCAGCTTTTCCCAGCTCCTGTTCTACGCCGACCCAACATGGATCGACGTCGCGCTCTTTGTCGTGGGCAGTATCACCGCCGCGGCCGCCGGCGTGCCCTTCCTCTTGATAGGAATCCTCTTTGGCCAGCTCATTGACGATATGAACGGCGCAACGTGCTCCGAGGACATCGGGGATGCGGACGCCTACCTAGCCGCGGCCAACAAAAAGGTGCTCAAGCTCGTGTACATCAGCATCGGCAGCTTCACCCTGATATACTGTTACATCACCTGCTAGGGCGTGCTGAGCCAGAGGCTCGCCCAGCCTTTCGCCCAGCCTTTCCGGGAGAAATACTTCCAGAGCCTGCTGAGACAGGACAATGGCTTCTTTCGAGAGCAGCCAAGCAGGCGAGTGTCCTCGTGCCTGAATTCCGATATCCAAACTATCCAGACCAGGAACGTCCGGAGAATGTCGGCATCTTCATCGCCGCCATCTCGTTATTCATCACGGCCTACGTCATTGGCTTCATCAAGCATGCCCCGTTGGTAGGCATGCTGGTATCCCTTATCCCCGCGTACCTGATCGCGTCCATCGTGTGCGGTGGATAGGTCCAGAAATGGACAGGGTCCCTGTCTGACGGCACGGCGAAGGCTTCATCTATCGCATCCGAGGCTCTGTCCCACATCGCAGTAGATCAAGCCTTTGGTGCAGGGCCCCGCTTGGAATCCAATTTCTCGTCGCATGTCATGGTAGCTCAGAAGGAGGGCATCAAGAAAGCCGTCGCTGCTGCGTCTCAAGCCAGACTGCTATACTTCATCGCCTACTCTGCGAATGCCCTCGCGTATTGCCAAGGCAGCAAAGCCATCGCGGCGTCGGTGTTCGGGACGGGCAATGGCACCTCGGTAGGCGACATCTACACGGTCGTGTTCCTCATCGTCGACGGTATGTTTCCCGTTGGCTTTCTCCCAAGCTGCACACCTGTGCGGACCAAGGCTAGCTTGCATCAAGCTGGGTGTCATCGCACCCCTATTGCCCCTTTTCGGCTCGGAAGCCACCGCATTCCTTAAGCTCCGCGCGGATATCGATCTGCAGTCCAGCATCGACTCCGTGACCGACGAGGGTGAGAAGCTACCAACCACCATCACCGGCGAGGTCGAGCTGCGCGGTGTGACCTTCGCCTACCCATCACGAGCCGACACGGATGTGCTTAAGAACGTATCTCTCATGTTGCCCTGACCGCCATCGTCGGTCTCTCGGGAAGCGGCAAATCAACCATTGCCGGTCTGGCCACGAGAGTCTACAACCCTACAGCAGGCGCAGTGCTCATTGAGGGCCATGATGTTCGCACACTAAACGTGAGGAATGTGCGCAGTTACATCATTCTCGTCCAGCATGAACCATCCTTTCTCGACCGTTCCGTGCTCGAAAACATCGCCCTCGGTCTCGCAAACTCACCGAGAGAGGAGCAACAGGGGCTCAAGGGTGCGCTCCATGGACCCAAACTCGGCCAGCTTGCCGAGAATCTAATGAGCGGCGCGGACCTCAACCCCGCGGCCCAGGTATACGGACTAGAAGTGGTCGAGATCGTCAGGCTTGTGCAGCATGCGACCGATTTGGCCGATGCAGCCATCTTCATAGAACGTCTCCAAGGGCAGGACGTTGATTTCTATCGCTCACCGGCTCCCCGCGATCAAGAATGCAGATAACATCGCTGTACTGAACGCCGGAGACATCGTCGGGCAAGGAACTCACGCAAACTTGGTCGCACGCAACGGGGGCCTACGTCAACCTCGTCAGACTTACAAAACATGTCACGGTTGAAGAAGACGAGGCTCCATCCCGCACCAGCACCGCCATTGAATCATCGACCGCCTCGACCAACATTGACAAGCACGGCGTCGACCCCACAGACCTCGCCAATGCCATCGAAACAGGAGCGGGAGAAAAGGAGCCCGAGAAACGAAAGAGGGTCAGGAAGACCAAGAAGGACAAGAAGAAACCGGCTACGGAGGAACTCCAGGCTTGAGGCCTCGACACCGACAAGTCGACCTGGTGGGTCACAAAGCGAATCAGCGTTATGGTCCGCCCCCATCTCCTCTGGCTCCTCTGCCGAAAAGCTGCTGTACGCCATCCGCATACGCTGGTTCCGCTCCCTTTTTCGCCAGGAGCACGAGTGGCACCAGTCCGAGAACCGCAACCCCTCAACGCTCCTGTCCGTCATCACCAAGGATGCTGCCGCAATTGGTGGGTTTAGCGGCTCCATCATGGGCACGACATTCGCCGTTGTCGTTAATCTCATCGTGGCCATCATTTACTCCCGCATCCTGGCCTAGAGAATCGCTATCGTGTGTCTCGCAATCGTCTCCAGGCCGAGGTGGCGTGTCCGTCGCCTTCAAGGGCGTTTCCTTCTCCTACACCGCTCGGCCTGAGGTCCATATTCTCGACAAGCTGTCCTTCACGATCCAACCGGGCTAGTTCTGCGGACTAGTCGGGCCATCAAGCGCCGGAAAACCCACCGCCATCGTCCAACGCATGTATACGCCCAGCGCCAGCACGATCGAGGTCGACGGCGCCGACATTTCCAGCTTCTCCACCACCAGCTTTCGCAACGACGTTGCCGTCGTCCCGCAAGACAGTGCCCTCTTTGATGGCAGCGTGCGTTTCAACGTTGGTCTCAGTGCGCGCCCTGGACAGGAAGCGACGAACGCCGAGATTACTGTAAGGAGGCCTGCCGCCTCGCCAATGTCTCTGACGTCGTCGCCGCCCTCCCAGAGGGCTACAACGAAGAATGCAGACCCAACAGGCCACAGCTTTCCAGAGGACAGCGCCAACGCATAGTTATTTCAAGGGCACTTACAAGGCGTCCCCGGCTGCTACTGCTGGACAAGAGCACGAGTGCCCTTGACGCCGAGAGCGAGAGGGCGCTGCAGGACGGGCTGGAGCGTGCGGTCCGCGGCATCACGGTTATCACCATCGCCCATAGGATACACACGGTGCGTAAGGTGGACGTTATCTTTGTCGTCGAGGCGGGCGGCGTCGCCGCCAAGGGCCGCCATGAAGAGCTCATGGAGAAGAGTGAGAGCTATCGCCTCAACGCGATGCAGCAGATGTTCGGTCACTGACACCGGTCATCTCAGCGTCAGATAAGCCCATGGCTTCAAGGTTTCATTTTCTCTTTTGTAGCTGACGGAATCATGTAACTGTACAGCATCTGGATCATGACGAAAGGGATGTAGACGTTGGGAGGCCGGGGGGAGGGCGTAAATCGAACAGATTCACTCTGCAAAAAAACCAACGCACGATCCGATATCCCATGCAATCTGATGTCGGTTCATGTCATCTCACTCTCAGACGTGCCATCTGTTCGCCCGAGCATCCAAGCTCAACTCGCTGGTGCGTTTCCAACGAAATTATGCATGATGCCGGGGCGAGCCGAACCCCTCTTTCGGGGTCTCGGAGAACTCATCCTTTCCGCCGTGGACTCGATTTCAGACTCGACTCTTTGACCGTTGTCGTTAAGGGGATGTTGCTTGGAGTACAGGCAAGTTTTATATCGCGTTACTCTTGCAGCTCTGGGCCATGCGTCATCGCCCCCAATGTGGGTACTTGTGCTCATGGAAGAACGCCCAATTTCAAAACGGGACGAAGGGAGCAGGATAAAAACTTGCGAGAGAATTCGAGCCAGGTTGATATGCGCACTAATGGATGGTATGCAGCTATACAAAATGCCAAGGTCACCATAGCGAAGAGGGGGGGGGGGGAAGAGGGAGAGAGAATGAGAGGAATGCGCGAGGGGTAGCTGTCCATGCGATCTAAAGAATCCACTTGAAATTCATGAAGCCAGTTTCCGTGCATCGTCCTCGCGAGCCTTCATTTCTTGGTGCGTTCCCAAGACGCGCGGGAGTTTCTCTGCGATCGGCCGAGAGCCACGCCTGACCCTGTCCTGTGACCCCGCGCGATAACGTGACTGCGTTTCTTCGTCATAAACCCCTGCTTCGGGGGAAACCGATATCCGTGTGAAAATCCCATTCCAAAAGTGCTGAACCGCGCATAGCAGACCGAAACGCCGTGAACATTCTGAAGCCGTTAGGTGACTAGACCATCAGAAGGTTGGGAAGCTTAAGCCGTTTCGAAGCCGCCAAAGGTGTTCTCGCCGGAGTAGGTAATGTAGAGGAAACTGGGAGCCATCATGTCAGCACACTGTTGCCTAAAACGAAATCGCGAGGCTTGACCACTCACCCGTCCTCGTCTTTGTGCTCCTCATAGATGCTGCTCATCAGAGCAGCGGTGGGCGGCAGCACCTCATCGACGAAGATGAAGATGGCCTTCTCCGGAGAGAGCTTAATACGCTTGCGGATGACGTAAACGAACTGACCGACCGTCAGGTCCGCGGGGACGAGGTACTTCTTCTTGTCGATAGTAGCGATATCAGACTTCTCGACCTTCTCGCAGATAACCTGTGTCGCGAAAACCTTGGTTAGCTTCAGAGTCCTTGACAGTAGATACGGTATCGGCGGTGACGGCCGGGGGAACGTGGGGCACCGCCGATAAGGCGCGAAGCTGACGAATGCGGCGGCAGTCGCCGAACGGCAGACATCCCCCTACGAACAACCGCGAAAAGAGACCAAACGCAGAAAATGGGACGGCATACGGGGATACGGTCAGAATACTTCTGACGGATGCGCTCAGCCTCAGCCTTTCGCTTCTCGAAGGGGTGCTCGTCCTTGAACTTGGATCGCATGATGACGGATTGGGGGTGGGCGACGGGAAAGTGAATTTGTGGTTCTGGATATGGTCTGCTCCTGTGGAGTTGGGCGATGGTCAAGTTATAGATGGCGAGATGTCCGTCGACAGCGTTAATTAGTTGTGTCGAAGTATGTAGAAGGGAGAGTTTAGGTGAAGAGGGGCACGTTTGCGAAGGAATAAGAAAGGACGGATCGGTTGCCGCCTCGCCTGCTTTGCTTTGGGTGCCTTGGGGTCAGACACATGGGCGGTCACTGGAGGTGTCTGGGTGTCTGGGTGGCTCAGGCGCCTGGTAGGTAGGTAGGTTGGTTGCGTGGGTGGTTGGCTTGCGTACCGACCTCTACCGTACCTAGCATGAGAGGTGCCTAGAATGCGCCAGGTAGGTACCTTTCACGGTGCGACCTGGCGGGCGAGGTAGGTACCTCTGAGGCCAACATAATGACTAAGCTACCTGGAGAGAGCATGCGGATAGCATTGTACTGGCACCGCCGTACATTGAACCCCACGCCCCCCTCATCTCGACAGTGCCCAGCGGTAGATAGGTTCTTATCCTTATCGGAATCCCGGAGCGGGGCAATACACCGATTATCATCTCAGCTTGACCAACCAGGCCGGGGCAGGCCCCAGGGGCAGGGCAGGTGACCGGCCACGCAGCCACTTGACACAGCCTGGCAGTCTGTCACGCCTTCTGGATCTCGACCTGAGTCACAGGAGGTCCTGACACACACTGTCGCTTTGTGGTCCTTTCTACTGAGCTGGAAAGTCCCACGAGATCGCAGGAATCGCAACCTTCTGATACGCGCACGCAACCACTTTCCGTCTGTGCTTCCAAAGCCGTAAGCTGCTTGAAGTGCATTGTCGTCTGCAGACCAGATGTCACAATGCCTTGTTCAGCGTCCCCCCGTCTTGACGTCATTTGTCCCGAGTAAGAGGTAAGAGATGGGAGTCTGCTAGAGCCCACTCACATTAATTACTGCAGTTCGAACACTGTCACTGACCACGCGGACAGTTCGGACACTCAACAGCACACACGGTCTGGGCTCATCGAGCAACCTAATGAATCCAGTCCCGCTCTGAACCTCGGATAGCCGGCATCGAGCTCTTGTAAAAATAGCTGACTAACATTAGGTACCTAGGTAATCCTCTCATTGCGCTTAAATGGAATTGAACCATCTGGTGACTTTTGGCTCAGCGGTTTCTTGTCGCCCCGTGGGTAAGCGAATGAATGCAGCACTTGGAGAAGCCATGAATTGAAAGCTCCGTTGATCTGAACGACTGGAAAGAAGAGAAGAGGTCAAATGCGCTAGCAGATGTGTAAGCAGACAGAATAAAGCAGCAATAGTGATGGAAAAAGAGAGTGATATGAGGGAGGTGCATTATTAGAGGCGGATGAGGCAGCAAGCAGGAAGCTTCCACCGCACAATGCAGCGTCTCCGGTGCCCGGCGGCATTGCACTCCTCGCCCCACCTCCCCAGGCCGGAGGGTCCAGAGGGCCCAACTCTGACAGCAGTTGATTCAGTGGAACGATTTCGGAATTTACTTTACAGCTGAGCTGGCCTGACTAAGGTAGGTAGCTCGAACGACGTTCCGGTCAGTCCATGATTGTTCCCCAGTGGTCTTATGCTTCTTCACTTGAGAAAAAATCATCCGATCTTCCTGTCACCCAAGTCACTCCTTTCCCCCTTCCTTGTACCGTTATAGTTTGTATTTATATTCATCGCCCACCATGCCTTCCACAAGGCACTCGCACAGATTG